>JAMLFT010007333.1:0-14941 GCA_026544285.1 Pachyrhizus erosus
ATTATTATATATTGATAGATAGATAAGAATATCTACCACATACCAAAAATGATCTTTTTAATATAGACAAAAATGAATTGTAAGTAAAAAAGAATATTAATGAGAAAGTGTTTAAAATAATAATACATGTAGAGAAATTGTTTGTTAGGAAACAAGATTATTAATTACTGCTTCTTTGATCATGTATGCCTTTCAAATTAATTTAGCCAGGTATTGAGTAAGTATCGGAATCGGATAATTAAAAATTCCTGTCATAAAACTCTTAAAAAGTTGCAAACTGAGAACACGTTTCTCTTATAAATTCCACAAGTAATATTTTGTTCTACGTAATAAAAGTTTTAGTAAGTCTAAGCCTTAAGGCTCTGATATACAAATACAACACATATTATCCAACATTTTCGATTCTTTTGAAACAATAGATCCTCATTGCTGTAGGGATGGTGAGAATTGCACACTTACCTCGTCATAGCTAGTTGAAGTTGATTCAGCTGACAACAAGATGTTTTCAATTTCTTTTGCCACATCATTCATTGTAGGCCTGTCAGAACCTGAATCTTCAACACACTTCATTGCAAGATCCACAAACATCTCAACACCCTTCAATCTTGACCCTAAACCAATGTTTGGGTCCAGAATTTTCTCAACACCATATAAATCTTTCGTCTTATCAATTTCCTTCCTAAACACTTTCACAATATACTTCCCTCGTTCTATTGGTCGTTTTGCAGTTATCAACTCCAACATTAGCACTCCATAGCTATAAACATCACTCTTCTCCGTCAATTGCTGACTTGTATAATACTCTGGATCCAAGTATCCCTACATCAACAACAATAATTTATTACTACTTGATCAGTTTTTAATATAATTAACAATGCAAACATGAACGTCAACCATATTCATCATTCATTTCTTAAAATTACATTATGTTTTTAATAAGGTACTAACCATCGTCCCTTTTACTTGAGTGGTAACATAATCCTTTCCAAAATCAACCATCTTGGAAAGACCAAAATCAGCCACTTTAGCATTCAAATGCTCGTCCAGCAAAATGTTGCCTGATTTGATGTCCCTGTGGATGATAGGAGGATTGGCATGTTGATGAAGATAATCCAAGCCCATTGCAATATCAAGTGCTATTTTTAGTCGTCTAATCCAGTCCAACCTGATTACTGATTTCCCTGCATATATATATATATATCACATGCATGTGTATAAGAAAAGGTCGAGTCAATCTAATCTTCATAAATAATATTTTCTTGGTCTTGGCTTGATAATTTGAAAAATGCTGTAACAATCATATATCATGATGTAATTGGCACCTTCAGTAGAAGAGATCAATAATCTACATTCCCTCTTATTTTATTTATCAAAACACATTAATATATCTCTATGACAAAGACAAACCGATGTGAGGCATCTTTTAGTACTTTGTCTTTGGCCAGTTTAATACCACCTAGGAAAATTATTAGTTCCCCAAAGGTTGAGCTGTCCAACGAAACAATAAACAGTAATCTCTGCTATGATAAGGGGATTAATTCACATATGTACCTAATATAGCGTCTTTTAAAGTTCCATTTGAGACATACTCATACACCAGAATTTGTTCACCTCGCTCAAAGCAGAATCCCACAAGGCTAACAAGATTCTTATGGTGGACCCTTGATAGAAGTTCAACCTCAGCTTTAAACTGGAACCCTCCCTGTATAGATTCTTTTTGAGCTCGTTTTATGGCTATGAGTTGCCCACTGGGTAAAATTCCCCGATAAACCTGTGAACAAGTGCAAGACATTACACACTGTTCGAGTTGAGTCTCCATGATTTGCACACGTCTCTTTAGGCACGAAATTTTACCAAGATTACATAATGAAGTATAATTTGAAAAGTTCCATATATAAATTGGTGTAAATGAATTGAAATTGAATAGTTGATATGGAAACTTGTTCCATACGTAGCTAAACATTAGCAGCACTTAGAAAGTAATAAGAAACATTGAAGACCTTTCCATAGCCACCGGATCCAATAACATTATCTTGCGAAAATTTGTTGGTGTATTTCTGAAGCTCTTCAAAAGAGAATCTCCTTGTCCCTTTTAATTGGGGGATGCTACTATTGCTGTCACTCGGGTCCCCACTTCCTACAACGTGTGGAGCTAAACATCAATTAAACATACTCGATTATGTCTAACTGACTAGAAAAGCACAAGTGTATAATTTATCATACCAAATGGATAATTTTGTTGGGTTATTTTTTCGGCCTTCTTCTTTAGCCATAAAGCATAACCACCTGCGAGGAGTAGTAACACAAGCAGGGCAGAACCACCAGCAATTGCTGCTCTAATTATGATGTTAGCATTTGATGATTTACTTGACTCGGTAGATTTTTCTAAATGAAAAGAGACAAAAACTATGTTATAATGGAGCATTGTAATGATCACCATCAATCAAACACATGGAAAATAGTTACCAACTTACCATAGTGTTCATATTCGTCAGGATAAAAATAAAACGCATCCATAGTCAGGTTGCTTAGTGCGGAACATATTCTCAGAATCTCTTCTTGTTTGAAATAATCACGGTTTGATGGGAAGATTTGTAAGGTAAACTCGAGATACTGAGATGGGAAGTTATCACGAGTGCTCAAGGAAACTGAATCCACAGGAAGACTACAAAACTGAAAAGTATGCATCAGACGTTCCTGGAGGGAGGTTTCATTCGACCAGTCCCAGAAAGACGGTGTTCTGAACCTTAAAATTCCTGTGTATGGATATGAGCATTTGCAGTGGGTGCTGAAAACCTGACCCGAACTGCAGGTAGCAGTCTCACAATTCTTCGTTGTTGTAGATGGTACACTCAGCTCTGGGTTGGAGCAGTAACTCTTTGTCACTCCTGATTCCTCGCAAACTGGATTGTGGACAAGTCTGAAAATAAAAATGTAATATAATAAGCATCATTGAAAGAAATAAAAAAAACCAGCATGATAGCAGATATGTTGGGAATCTGAGGGAGTTTAAACATTGGGAATATCTTTATTAATGGATCACTGCTAAGAAGACTTTCGTTGAATTACCGGCTCTGATACTACTTATTGAGAATTCAAAGGGGTTAGACACCGAAGAAATCTTCATTAATGGACCATACTATACAAATCAATTTCATGTCATGTTTTAACTCAACCTTTGTGGGTCTTCGTCACTTGTTCAACTTTCGTTCTTATTTAATATAGGACTTCAATTTCACGTTTATATTATTGTTGTACATGACTCATTTTATAGACAAGTAGTTATTGGGGCTTAGTGAAGTGATAGAGTATCTCCTTTAGACTTGACCAACCAGTAAATGTCCAAGTCCTTGAGGAACAAGTTATACATGAAACAAAAGTTATACAGGATGGAGATACAAGAGGGTTTAGTTTTGCAACAGTATATCAATGCCTTTAATAAAATTAACATTTATTTAAAAGGGCTTGATGTGAAGATCAATGATGAGGATAAGACAATTATCTTGTTATGCTCTTTTACCTAAGTCCATGAGCACTTGACATACGAGGAAGACACCATGTCCCACTGTCAACAAAAATAGAATGTAGGAAAGTGTGTTCTCAAGAAAAGTGTGTATGTGAAAAGGAATGAAGACCGTGGGAGGACACAAGGTAAATGAGGTTGGGAGATATCGGTGAGCGAAGGATGGCAGAACTTCGTAAAAGAGAACTCTTGAAGGGAGCTCAGAGTTACAAGTTAAATTTGTGTGAGTACCATGTGCTTGGAAAATAATTCAGAGTACACTTTAAAGCTACGAAACACATCACCAGGGGATCCTAGACTATACGCATACTAATGTGTGAGGGCCTACTAGAGATTCGTCATTTCCACTATTTTGTCACCTTCATTGATAATTTTTCTCATAAGGTCTGTGTATATTTCATGAAACAAAAATTTGAAATCTTTGAGAAGTTCAAATTGTGAAAGGTTGAGGTGGAGAACCAAACAAGCAAAATCAAGTACTTTCTTAATGCGGAATTTTGTGAGGAACATGACATTCAAAGACATTTCTTCATGCGGAAACACCATAAATGATGTTGCAGAGAGGATGAATAGGTCTTTTACTGAAAGAGTCTGATGTCTAAGGTTGAATGTTGACTTTTCCAAAGATTTTTGGATAGAGGTGGTGAATATGACATATTATCTACTCAACCAATCACCATGCGCTTCATTGGATAAAAAAATTGCACAGAAAGTACAACCCAATTGAGAATATTTGGATGTCCTGCTTTCATACATATATCCAGTGATAAAAGATCTTTGTGAATTTATGCCCTCTTGTATTTCCTAACAAGATAATTGTATCACGTGAATATGTAGTCATTAGTTTAATTTTGAGGCTTGTGTGTATAAAAAAAAGTATCTATTTAAGTAATATTAGTCTTTTAAATAGATTTCAATATCTTATGAAATTAATCTTAAACTCTTGCCAGAAGAAAATTTGAATTCGTCCAATCAATTTCTCAATCAAAATCTATTAAGTTACAAAAATTGTTTACAAAAAAACAAGTGTCAACTGTCCAATATTTCCATTATCACTAACGATGGTGGCTAGCTTACATTATCTGGACACGGGAGGGCATCATGTCTTCTTGCTTGAAGTCTTCAATTCTATTGTTCTGCAAATCAACGAGTTGCAGTTGCTTGCTGTATCTGTCCCCAATGTCTAGGCTTCCATTGATGCTATTATCTTTTAGTATCCTATACTCACTCGTTAAAAGGTTCATATTTTGGTCACAAACTCACACTAAAAAAAGATAAACATGCATAAGCTTGTTGCATGTAGGTTCTACAAATTTTCAGCACGAATAATTCTCATCATTCATTATACTGGAATATGAAAAGTCAAAACAAGCAGATAGATACATACACGTTCTTTAACTTGGAAAGGCTAAACAAAGAATCAGGAATCTGTCCTTGAAGTCCTGTGTTTTCCATCTTGCTGTCATGTAAAAAAAGAGCTAAGCGTTGACACAATGCAGAGGTAAAATAAATGCATGGAGAAAGACGTACAGTGTTGACAAAAAATTAAGAGTCAAAATCCATGCTGGAAAATCTGATTCATCAAAACTATTGTTGCTCATATCCCTTCAAAATAGATTTCATAAAGTTGCTCATTCTAAAAAGGAAAGCAACAATGAGTGAAAAAGTTAAATCATAATAATTGTCATCATGATATAAAAAATATTAATTACAAGTAGCTGAGTTGGTTCATTCCCTCAAGGTTTGGCAGGGGGCCCGTGAGCTTATTGTTGAGCAAGTACCTGACGAGGAAAAAACCAGAAACCTCTTAACAATAATATAATATACTTAGAACCTCTTACTTATTTTTGTGTCCTAGCTTACAACTCATTGAGGTGGGTAAGATTGTTGATGTTGGGAGGAACATGTCCGCTTAACAAATTGTGATCAAGGCGCCTGTAGGAAGAACAAGATATTTAAATACAAATTATCTATAATTTGTTAGAGAATGTGTTATGATTTAGACACTTACACCACCTCTAGACTCTGAACAAGTCCAACAGTAGAAGGAATGTTGCCCTCAAATTCATTGTTTTCAAAAAGCCTGCCCCAAAATATATTCACGTACATGTACAGTTTAACTTTGTAGACCACGTAATAGATAAGTATTCATATCTTAGTTATACGTTTACGAATTTATTTTATGTCCGTTAATATAAATTTAGTTAGTTTTTCCTACTTGATCAAATTTTTAAACTGAATTTTAAATGCTCACCCAAACACAAATACAATTTTCTATTTATTTATAGTTGCAAATTTAAATAAACAACAACAACAAATAAGTTTAGTTTTGGTAGAAAAGTATTGTATTTTTAATTTTTACAAATAAAGTATTTTATATTTTTATTGTGATTCATTCTCTTCCATTTCTAGTTTTGACTTTAAAAACTTAATAGAATGAGCATGTCAATGTGTTTAAAAAGGTTGTAAAAGAATATTTGGTATTTTTAAAAAACAAATTATAATAAGATGTTTATTAATTATTACAGACCAGTTTAAATAAAAATTAGTTAATATTGTAAATAATAAATCATGAAAAGTTGATCGTATATGTAACTTAGATATATCCTCTACTTCAACTATATGGACAAAACTAGGCTACAAATATTAGGACAAGCTCTTACAAATGTATAAGACTCATTTCCGAGCTAAAAAGTTGTGGAGGAATTGTGCCTGAAAACTTATTCTTCCCAAAATGGCTGTAGATATTAATGGAAATATATGTAAGACAGACTTTAACAAATATAAAGAAAATCATTGCTAACAAGAAAGTCAACTGTTATATATATATACACATACAAGTGTTTGGTACTGAGAAGCATATCAAGACCAGGTGTACTGCCACTTGATATGGGAATGGGTCCTTCAAGCTGATTGTCAGTTACATCTAACCAATTAAGTTTTGATAGATTACCAATAGAAGCCGGAATTCGCCCATTAAAGCTGTTAGAATTTAAAGATCTGCCATTATATATATTAAAAGTAACTGTCACTGTCGTTCATATAACACATATATATATATATATTGATGAGAATGTATGAGATATGATCAAATTAAGCAAAGGTATATATAGTTACTAATTAGGAGGAAGCATGCAGCAGAATATAGGAATTTAAACATGCAATGCAACCCTTTATAAGGGATAAATAATAATTTTCACATGATCAAATATTCTGTCAGTATATATAGTCAGAAGTCCTTACAAGAAGACCAGCTCCTTAAGGGATCCAATTTCATCTGGAATAGAACCTGTGAAACCACAATCAACAAGAAATCTGAAACATAAATGTTTCCATTAGGAATCACTGAACAACATAAATACATATATATAAATAATCCTTACTACAACATTCGATTTCGCCTTACAAGTTTGTCAGCTTCGTCAATTTTCCAATTGAATGTGGAAGTGAACCGGTTAAACCCTTATTGTGAGAGAGGTCTCTACAAGGAAAAAGAAATCAGAAACAAGGAAGCTAACATAATTACTTCCTGCAGGAATACACACGATCGGTATTCGGTAGATGAGTTTAAAACTTATGATATATAATTGGCCATCGATATTTAGTAATTAATTAAGAAGGATAATAGCTAGCACTGTGTAATATAATAATAAATTTCTTAAAGAAATTAATAAAAGACCTACAGTGTCTCCAATTCAGACAGTAACCCAATATCCTCAGAAAGCTCGCCTTTTATATCCAAGCCCGTTAATCTTCTGAAATACTAGCTAGCAAGCAAGTTAATATCAAATGAAATTGACAAATTAGCAACTTTGGATGAACATTCAGAAGAGATATACATGGAAGTAACACGTGATTTGATGCACTTGATTCCATCCCAACCATCATTGCAAGGATCTGGTGATTCCTTCCAATTCAAAGCTTCATTCTGCCAGCTACTTGTAATAGACACCAGAGCTGTCACTGCATGCAAAATTAGTTAGTTACCAAAGACAAAATTAATTAAGAGTGTGCAGTTATTTTAAATGCGTATCGAGCCATGCATTCAACTCAAGCCATGATTAATTGCACTCTAGACGTGCAGAATATATATATATATATACTGAATAATTAAGAGCTGCTACAAATTAAGTTGCCACTATAGCTTGAAATTGGATATACTCTCCGATCTCTAGATCAGTAGATTTTAGCTAGAAACAAAGTTCTAGATAAATATGGATGATAAGATAACGAATAATAATTAACTTCAATTCTGATTTAGAAAAAGCTAGAGACAGAGATGCAAATTATGCAATATTGCAAATAACATAAAAATTGATCTTACAATCCTCATTATTTGCTTGGGCTACCGCAACCAACAAATAATTGAGAACAAACACCAGAGGTAGCATTTTTTTTTCACCCATTATCATGTGAAGTAAGTAGCATAGTAAATATTATCACTCATAAATGTATATGTATATATATATAAAATGAATCCTTTGATATCCACCTGTCTGAAAAAGTCAATAAGACACAATATGCATTTAAGGTTCTTTTGTGTTAGTGTCATCTGAATTGATAAACCAACCATATGTGATGAAACAGCTCGAATATTAATTGCGCGGCTACTGAAATAGGAGTTAAAGGAAAAGGACCTCTCGCGTGAGTTTTAACATGGGCTTAAATGTGTTTTTCTTCTTTTAAATTTGAGATTTATCTATTTTAGGTTTCAAATTAAAATTCATATCTTTAACCTTTAAATTTGTGAAATATTTTTTTAATGTTTGTTGATCAATTTTTTAGGATATAGTTACATAATTTATTACAATTTTTTATTATAAAAAAACAAAAAAAAAAGTATTTAATAAAGTTAAAAGATTAAAAATAATTTAATTTAAAAGGAAAAAAATATTTTTAAATTTAAAATACTAAAATCATATTTAAATCTTTACTAGGAGATGTTGATGCTGAAATTTTTTATTTATTTTCTGTTGCTAGATATCAAATAAGTAAAGTTTATATAATACTTATAAACAAAATTTCAGCATATATACCTATCGTGCATCCTTCTCGTAAGACAATCAATTCATTAGCCAACTTAAAAAAATTTCGTCAATATTTTTTTACATCACTTAATCCACTGTATATCATTTGTTTTAATGGAAAATGTTAACTTTTGAGATACATCATTGTAAATTTAATATTTTTTTTCAACTTATGGGTAATGTCTTAAAAATTAACTTCAAATTGAGAAAATAAATAAATAATAATATGTGCGTGTGTAACATTTAACAAATAAGTTGTGAAAAAGAAAAATTTTCAAAGATTATTTCAACAGCAAATAAAGTTTAGGATGTTTATTTAAAAAAATATATAGTTTAAAGATCAATCATAATAAATTTAAAATTTATAATGACAATTAAAAAAATAGAATTTAAGCATTAATTGAAATAAAATTAAAATTAAAATTTTTTATTTATTAAAAGAATAAAATTTAGAAAATTAATTTTTTAAAATTTTAATCTTGAATTAAACCTTAGCTTCTTTTAGCTCGACAGGTCGTGGCTCGATCCGGAATTTTCCAAAAAAAAAAAAAATCAAGTTTTTAGCCTAATAACTCATTTTGCCACCTTTAAGTGCATGGGGATAAAAATTGAAAAATAAATACAAAAAAGTAAAAATAGAAAAGCAAACAACAAAAATATTTTTTAAATCTTAAAAATTAGAAAGTGAATATTAATTTTATAAAATAAAAATAAAAACGTTTCCTCAAACTCAATATATAAACCTTATGTGCAAAATTATTAGAATCCTTATTTATTTGGAAAACTGATAATTTTATATGAGACTTTCACATGGTAATGGCCTAATGAGAGAAATAGAAACAAATGTCTTATGTATTAAATAAGAAACTAATGTCTCAAATATTTGATGTCTATGCGTGTATTTTTTTCGTTCCATATATACATAATTTTATTATGTGAAAATCTCACATAAATATCCATTCCCATTATGGCTTAGTTAAACGTACTATGAAAAGGAAAAGTTTAATCAACTCCAAAATTTCTCTCGTGGATGGAATCTAATAAACAGAAAATGAACTAAGAGCAATCTGAAGTTAAATCTGTTTGAAGTAAACTTGTTTGTAAATTGATCTATAAATTTTAGGGGATAATCCAATGGGTTCTGAATTAAATCAGGAGTGTTTTTTTTTAAATCTTTTACCTAAATATTTTACAAATTATTTTGATATAGGTTTTTTTCTAAAGTTTGAGGCAACTTAGTCAAAAGCATTTAATTGTGTGATTCTTTTTTTTGGATTTGTAAAAGGATATAAATACTCAACTTAGACTAATTGATGATCCCTATTATGTGGAGTTAATTCTATATATTGCAAACAAAGATGCGAATTATCTCCATATCATGCAAAAGATATTCCTTAAACGTTGTTTGAGTGGTACTTAGTGTTATACTAAGTTGGTTAATGCAAAGTTATTAGTTCTAAAGATTTCAACCAAGAGAGATTGACCTAAAACAATCATCCTTAGAGCAATCAACTTAAAGAGGCCAACTTTAGAAAGATCGACCTTGGAGATGTTGTCTTTAAAAGGATCAACCTTGGAGAGATTGACCTTCTTAGATCAACCTTGTGAGAGATAGGTCTTAGAGACATCAACCTTAGATAAATCGACCATATGGAGATTAGCTCAAAACTTAGGAGAGTATAAAAACATTGAGTATCATGGATGAAGAGGCTAAGTTACGTGATCGAATTTAGGATTAGTTGATTCACCAATAGGGAATCGATAGGTCAATTTGGGGACTAACCCAAAAGGGTACACAAATAAATTTATTTTAAAAAAACTATCAAAAAGTATTATCGTTGCTTTACATGAATGATTCTGTGTTAGATGGGGTTAGGCTTGAAAAAAATTAGAATCTAAATCAATTAAGAATAATATAATTAGATTGGGTTAGATTTATTTAGTTTGTATGGATTAAATCAACTCAATCCAATCATATGACCATAGGATTGAAAATAGGTCAAGTTATCATTTTAAGTGTTTGAAAAAGTTATTGGAAAAATTAAAAATAAAAAAAATAAAAATACAAAAATTATAAATTATAAAAAAAATTGAAAGAAAATAAATATCTTGTCTCTAAGAGTGGAAAATCGATCCATTAAAAAAAATTCAAATGAATTGAATTCGATTTATCCATTTAATGTTATGGATGGTTAATGATTCATCCACAATTTTTCAACATCTAATTGATTCTTTTTTTATTATTATGAATGCAATCCTTGGATTGAGAATCAAAGACTAATCTCTTTTTATTTAAAGGATTAACTTCTGTTAACAGATTTTTTCTATACACACTAACAAATGATAGAATCTTTAACCATATGAATGTATTATATAGTCAAATACTTAATGGATCAAAATTAATCCAACATACCTTTTACATACTCAAATCTATCTTAAATTATTTTTTAAACATTGTTCAAAAAATATATTTTTAAATTATTTTATAAAAAAATATTTTTTTAATAATCCAAATTCATTACAAAATCAAAACTTAAGTTATTTAAATTTTAACTTTTATTTTTTTAAAAAAAATAGGGTTATCAAAATAGACCAAGTTTTTTTTTCCAATCAACCTCAATTTGGACAATTTTAACTGACCTTGACCATAGTTGGGACACTTTTTGTTGACTTTGGTTGGGGTTGTTTTCAGCCAACCTCAATTGGGACTATCTTTTACTAACCTTAGCTAAGGCATTTTTTCAACTGACATCAATTAAGGATGTTTTTTGCTAACCTTAGCCAAAGTTGTTTTTGGCTTACTGCTATTGAGAAATTTTTTTTTATTAACCTTGACTAGGACATTTTTAGGTCAACATTTAACAAAGATGTTTTTGTTTAATCTTGGTCTAGACTATTTTTGACCAAGATTGTCCCCAATTACACTTTTTTATCAACCTTAGACAAACTATAGTTAGGTTATGCCTCAACTAAAGTTGTTTTTAGCTAACCTTAATCATTGTTGTTTTTTACCTATCACGATTGAAGCTATCTTTCAGCCAAGGTTGTTTTCTTGACTATGGCTTTAAATTTTTAAAAAATAATAAATAATAAATTTTTAAAATACATTATTTTTAGATGGATTGGATTTTTATCCACGAAAAAGTATTAATAGATAGATTTAATGGATTTTTATCAAATAAATTATGCATGGATTGAAGTTGTTGAAAAAAAAAAATAGACTAATAGATTATTTTGATCCAATCCATTATAATTTGGATTAAAATTTATCTGATCCATCTATTTTGCTACTCCTATTTATCTCCAAATCATATCAATACCAAAATTAATTGTTTTATATTTGTCCATTTTCAAATCAAACTAACCTATCAACTCAATTTATCCCAATAGTTTTAACTTGAATCAAGTTGAACTGATCAGGGTTGACCAAATCAAATGAATCTATAATCATCTCTATTTATTTTTCAAAACAAAATATTTATTTAATATTTATTTCTTAAAATAGGTTTTAAATATTATTGGCTTTTTATTGTTTATTACAGTATATTGCCTATGCATATTGGATTTATATGCATCAAATAAGAAAAGAAATAGAGGATTGGCTTTAATCATTTATTTTTTTTTGTTTCTTATTGTAGTATTTTAATACTATGACACTAAGTTTATTAATATTACATGGGTCTTAATCCTTCAACAATTATAAAAAAAACATATATACATATATATATATATATTATAGTTGTCACTCTCATAATATAAGTGTGAATTAATTTTTTTAAAATCTTTATAAATTAGGTTAGATTTTATCTCTTTCTATAGGGAGATACTAAAAAATTAAATTAAATATCAAATATTAACTTATATTGATTTTAGTCTTTTAAAAATAATTTTATTGTGTTTGATTTTTAAAATTTTTAAAATTCTATCTTTAAGTCCTTTAAAAGGGATTTAAAAGAAAATATTTAAAATTTTAGGAATTAAATACAATGAAATTATTTCTAAAGGACTAATACCAACAAGGATTAGTATTTGAAGGATCAAAATCATATTTAATCTTAAAAAAATAGTTATTCCTTATGTTCCACTTTATATTACAAAAAAATTATTCTAAATTAGTTGTCATTTTACAAAATCAATCAAGCATCAAATATATTTTTTTCATAATACTCTTAGTGTGAGTTGCTATTAGACAGTAAATAAGAAAAATCTTAAATGGAAAGATAAAATGTATATTAAGAAATTATATAATATTTTTTATGAAATTAAAAATATTAATTATCTTTCTTATTACATGTGCCAAAACTATAAACATCATATAAAATGAGACGAAAAAAGTATAATTTTTTAGTAAAAATAGAGATTATAAAGAGATGACTCTATAAAATAAATAGGAGAGACATAATTGATTTTTTTTCTAGAAAACATCATTGATTCACTAGTGAAAATGATTAAAATTGAATAATAAATTATAATTAATTTGTGAGCAAAGTTACACATAATATAAGACTATATATAGAGAGAGGAACATCAAGTTATTAAAGGAGATTTTTAAAGATAATTCTTTATTCTCATAATTTATTTTTTTAAAATTCAATAATTCTAACAAGCAACTAATCTTAACAATTAGATTTTCAAAAAATGAATAATAAGAATAGAGATTAACTCTTTTATAATTATTGTTAGGAGATATTCCTAAAGTAATATATTACGTTGATTTTGAAAAATATATGTTATGTCGATTTTGATATATCTAAATGAGATATCAAATGATTTTTATAGATATTAAATTTGGTAGATATGATCTATATGTAAAGAACTTTCAATCCAATTATCAATTTTGAAAAAAAATTATATAATTGAAAGTTATTAAATAGTATAATAATTAGTGTAAGTTATACTAATGTCATTTTATTTTATATATATATATAATATTATATAAAATTGTTGTTATAAAGAGAAATTGATAGAAGGTTTTTTTATATCTAAAATAAGGATAATATTGACCTTTTATTGCACATATAATTAAAGAGGATAATTTTGTAGTTAATTTATTGTTTACACATTAAAAATTAAATATATAAAGAAATAATTCAATATACCGTATTATATCAAATATTAATTTTGCTAATTGGTTGCACATTACAAAATTTTAAAATATTATTTTTAATAAAATAAACAAGAAATTGTAATAATTTTAAATTTAAAAATAAATATTAATATAAATTTGTTAATATACTATCTATTAATACATAAAGTTGTTGCCAAATTGAGAAATTTGTCAAAAAAAAAAACATGTGGCCGGAAATAAAGATTATTAAAATTTTCTTGTGCAATCAAATTATTATTCATATATTTATATATATTGGTGGTATTTTCTCTATCTATTAATATTTCACTTATGTATTTTTTTGTAATGTCTTAATGTCTTGATTTTTATTTCTTCTATGCCTTTTAACATGACATGTGTTGTCATAAACTAGTTAAATTTAAAGAAATCTATTGAGGAGAAAGTATAAATCATTAATCATAATGAAAATTTTGAAGAATTAGATGTCAATAAAATTTTTATGTAATTTGGATGATCTAAAGTATTTATTAATTGATATTCTATTCAATTTGAAAAATTGATAATGAAATAATATTATTTTGTTGTAACTTCTATCATTAGAGTGTAAAAATAAAGTTTAATTTATCATTTTTGTTTTTATTATGATACCAAGTTGATATTTATATTTTATTTATTTCAATTATAAATATTAAAATAATATAAATTAAATAACTATTAAAATTTTATAAATTATTTTGCAAATAAATTATATAAAATTTGATATTTGAATAAAAAATATTAAAATTAGTGTATTATATTTAAATAGGATATGAACATAAATCTTAGAGAATGTTATTAGCATAAATATTGTTATATGTTAATATAATAATAAACTCAAATATTTAAAATTATTGGTTTTTTATAAGATTTTTATAAAGATAAATTATAAAATATAACTTAAATTAATGGATACAATATTCTTAAAAATAAATTAATATCAAATATATTTAAAATAATAATTCAAATTAAAATGGATGTGCTCAAGATAAAATTAAATATAAAATTAAATAGACAACATTCATTTAATTAAAGAAATAATTTAAATTAATTAAATTTAACATCAATCCAAAATTTAATGGACTATTATTTAAATGGGTATATGAATTTAAATTATACAAATTTACAACATACTTTAATATGTTATTTATTTATTAAAAATTAATATTATATAAAAATTTTATAATTAATTTAATAATAAATATATTTTATGAAATTGTTAATTTAAAATGAAAAAAATAATTTAAATCAATTTCATTTGATATTATTCTAAAAGTTAAGATCGGA
>JAMLFT010007334.1:0-14939 GCA_026544285.1 Pachyrhizus erosus
AATATAATAAATAAAACATATTTAATAATCAAACTTAAAATTTCAAATTTATTTAATAAATAAATTTATTATTAAATTACTATAATTAATTAATAAATTTATAATATAAATAATACATATATTTATATTTTATATTAAATATATTAGTTTATATGATTTAATTATTGATGCATTGACTAGTAACTCACATTCCAATATCTTGATCAAAATTATCGATTAGTCTAATATTCAGAACACTATTAAAATCATTGTGTGCTAACGATAATGGTGGGATTGTTTTACAGGAAATGGGATATCAACATTACATAACTTTAATATTTAGAGGATAAAAATGCAATTAATAAAGCAATTATTTATTATATATGGGACGATACTTAAATTTAAGCAATCCACCTGACTAGATAGATTAGCTTCAATGATACTTAAATTTTCCCCTTTTCAAATCTATATATATCACATATGATTAATGTTATCAATTTTTAATTAAATTTTAACCTTTAATTTTTAAAATGATTTCATGCTCTTATATTTATCTAAAATTCCAAATACTTCATTATGAAATAATAATTTAAAGGTTACAGTTAAAAAATTGATGCAAACTCATTTTTATTATTAATATATAATTTACGTTTATAGTATAAAAGTCATTTAATTAATATGATATAATAATTATCTTAAAAGTGAATTTCTGATTAGTTGATATCGTAAAAAAATTGCTAATTATTTTTATTGAGAATATATACCTTAAATTTATTTATAATTTTAAAAATAAGAAAGATTTAATTGACTTAAAAAATCAACAAAATCATACAAAATTTATAGCATATGTTTAGGAAGAAATGCACAAAAAAAATTGTTTAGTTAGAAAGAAAATAATATATTTTATTGAAAAAATAATTTTTAAAAAATTCCTCTTTTTTCATCGAAAGAAACAATAGAGAATTAAAGAAATTAAGGATGCAAGTGTGCGAATAATACTTAGCCTATGGCCATGTCATACATATGTATTAAAAATGCATATATGTAATCATGATGACGTCAAACATAACGGAATCGGATACCGTCATTGAAGAGAGACAGAGTCTGCCGTTAAATGCCTCCGTTTACTTTCTGCCAACTGCTGCTGCTGACAACTCAACACTGAGAGACTCTTTCACTTTTCTTTCTTTCTCTCTCTCTCTGATCGAAAAGACGATGAAACCTTTTCGTTGATTCCTTAGAACTCTCACACACTTTCCTTCTAATATTCCCGCACTTTTTTAGCCATCCAAACACTCTTAGCAAACCCTAAAATGGCGTCGGAATCCGCCGAAGAGGACAAATCCTGGGAGCACGTCCTCCGCCGCATGCTCCCGGCCGGCGCGCCGCTGCCTGACGAGGAACACCTCGATTACTCCATCGCCGTCGAGTACGAAGGTCCTCCGGTTCCCTACGACGTTCCCAAGGTCGATCCGCTCGAAATAGGAGCCGCCACAGCAGCCGCCAGTGGGGGCGCCGTTCCGATTCGCACGGCTTCAATCGTCTCCGATCACAACGCGGCGGCCTCAATTCCGGTCGCCATGCCGGTGCATCCGCGGTTCTCGCGGTTCATCCGTGTCCGCAACGGCGGCTTCGACCGCGCGCCGCCGCCTCCGCGTAGTCCAGCCGAGAGCCGGAGGTCTTCGTCGGTTTCCAGGTCTCAGTCGCAGTTCGATTCGCGCAGCGGTGAGGTGGTTTATCGCTCTGATTTTTCCGGCGAGGTGAACGCTGACGCCGACGACGGCGCGAGCTCCGCCTCGGAGGCTTCTGCGCCGCAGACGCCTTCTAATTCGGCGCCAGTGCCTCGCAGCTGCGTCGGAGTGGGCAAACGCCCGGCGACGGTGACATTTCATACTCCGAAGGACTCGGATGACGAGGGTGACGATTATTCGTCACCGCGGTCGGTGGCGACGGAACCGGTAGGATCGCCGGTTGCCGCGTCGCCGTCGCGGAATAAGAAGCGATGGATTTGTAGCAGATGCGGGAATGGTAACAGGTTGAAGGAGAAGGAGGCGTGTTTGGTATGTGATTCAAGGTATTGTAGTAACTGTGTGCTGAAAGCGATGGGGTCTATGCCTGAGGGTAGAAAATGCGTGAGTTGCATTGGGAAGCCAATTGATGAATCGAAGAGGTCGAGTTTGGGGAAGTGTTCTAGAATGTTGTCGAAAGTGTGTAGTTCTTTAGAAATTAATCAGATAATGAAGGCTGAAAAGGAGTGTCCTGCTAATCAGCTTCGGCCGGAGCAGCTTGTTGTGAATGGCAGGCAGTTGAGGCAAGAGGAGTTGGCTGAGATTCTGGGCTGCCCCATCCCTCCACAGAAGTTGAAGCCCGGGAGGTATTGGTATGATAAGGACTCTGGACTTTGGGGCAAGGTGAAAATGAAAAAGAATAACAACTTTAATTCTTCAATTGTAGTGTTTTGTGTTTTCATTTGTGTTTGTCCTTAGTTATATAATGAAACTATTGTTTTGGATTGGTGTATTGTTTTGCTGAATTTGGGTGTGATTGTTTTCAGGAGGGGGAGAAGCCTGATAAGATAATTAGTTCAAAGCTAAATATTGGAGGCAAGCTTCAGACTGACGCAAGCAATGGGAATACTAGAGTCTACATGAATGGCCGTGAGATAACAAAGATTGAGCTTAGAATGTTAAAGGTAATCAAATCAATTATCATGTTTGTACTTTCGTCTAGATTGGATTTGGTTCTGAATGAAATAGTAAAACATGGATGTTAGTAAATGTACTAGAAGGCTAGAATGCTAGATACCAACTTCTTTAGCTGTGTGTTGAGGTTTTCTATGCTTGGGCTTCAACTAAGGTTGTGTGTGAAGTACCATGTGGGAACCCTACTGACTGAATATTGATTGTTGCAGCGTTCCACAAGTTTATAGACAATTGGTTATCTAAGGAAATGAAAAAACACAAACGAATACAGGCTTGTGTTATTATCAATCAACTTATGGCCATTTCTGTTTCTAAGCATTTAAGTGTTTAGATTTTGCTTGTTATTATCAAATTCTTACCAAGTACTATCAATATTAAGAAAAAGGCATTACATAATATTTCAAGTATTTAAGCTAACTGATTACTAATGGTATACTATAAGAGTACAAGTCTAGAATCTTGTGCATCCAGTTAAATGCTTATTTTTTTATGCAACCACAACTTCTACTTGTTGACAATCAACAATCAAGTTTAACATCTTGTGAATCCCTTAGATTCAATGTATAAAGAATTTATTCATGGTATTTATGATGGTCCTTCAAGGTTTTTGCTGTTATGGTATATGTATAATTTGTATCTAAAATGTTTGTTTTCGTTAAGTTCTTTCTTTTCCTTCTCTCTTATCATTTCATTGATGTTTGTTTCTTATTCTGCACATCTTTATATCTGTAAAAGAACAATGCTTGCCAAAGCAACTTAAGATCTTGTGAAGCTTGTCTTGAAAGGAGGACTGCAAGGACTTTCAGTAGACAGTTATGCTCGCCTCTTTTAAATGCAGTTAGACCATCTCAACTGAAAGAAATCTTGAATCATGTTGTCTTTCTCATTTGTGTAGATATTATATTGATCCAATCATATCATATATGCCATTAAGCTCTTATGTTTAACTGCATTCAAAGTCTGTGTATTGTGTTTTGTATATCGATTTGTAATTTTTTGCTTTTATCATCTCATCATTGATTTATTTTTGATTTGTTGGTTATCATTTCAGCTAGCAAATGTTCAATGTCCACGAGATACTCATTTCTGGGTTTATGAAGATGGATCTTATGAGGAAGAAGGTCAAAATAATATTAAGGGGAACATATGGGGAAAGGTTCTCTCTTTTCTGATAATAACATATATTTCCTGTTCAATTTGAGCTTGAAAGCATATGTCTTGCTTTGGTTTTTTATACAATATTAGTTTGGTTTATGGTAGGCAGGCGTCCACTCGTTTCATTTGTTCATTATTCTCATTGCCTGTACCTCCAACAAATCCTCCTGGGGTCAAAGATAATTCAACTAGCTATTCAACAAGATCTGTGCCTGAATATTTGGAGCAAGGTAGAGTTCAGAAACTTTTGTTGTTTGGCATGGAAGGGTCTGGAACAGCCACTCTATTCAAACAGGCATGTTTATTTCCTTTCCCTTTTATTTCTGCCATCTCTCTCACTGTCTGTCTCAGTTGCATGTGTTCACACCTTTCTGTGCTTATTAACCTTAGTCTGGCTGGTTTGGGATCAATATCTTTGGCTTTCCCTTTTTGCCTGACAAAGGACTTTAGTGAAGAGTTGTAGTTTATGTGCTTGGTTCATAGTGCAATGGATGTTGGTGCACTGATAGTTATGTGGTTAAACAGTGGACTATTTTCTTAGGATTTTAGATATATATGTGCTCATCCACACTTACAAATATATGTTGTATAGCTATTTATTTGCTGAAGTATGGATGATTAATGCATGCATGCATTTACAAATAGTTCTATGTATGAATATTCTGTGTGCTTGTCACATTCATAAAATGTGCCAATGCATACCCATTTATGTATGTTTGCACAATGCATACATAATTAGAAGTTAGATATATATTTAAACAAGATAGATGCATGCAAATGTGTATATTTCGACTTATGGATAATGAAAACCCAACCGTACCTTTGTTTTTAGTGCTTTCTCATATGCTCATTATGAATGCTTTTCCAGTGTATACATATGGCAGGAGATATTTTTGAAAACTGTATAATTTTAGTTTACATGGTTATGACACATTTTTAGTTTTTATTGTTGCTGTTGTTATTGTGGTTATGACACATTTTCTTTTTGACATCTTGCAAGGGTTATTTTATCTATTTACCTGGTGCTGAACTGTTAATGGTGTGGTACTGATTTTAAATTTTTTGTATTTAACAATTCTAATTTTCTATGCTTTCATTTTCCCTATCTGTGGAACAGGGCAAGTTTTTATATGGAAACAAGTTTTCTTCAGAAGAACTACAAAACATCAAGCTTATGATTCAAAGCAATATGTACAAGTATCTCAGCATTCTGCTTGAAGGACGAGAGCAGTTTGAAGAGGAAGCTCTGGCAGAGAGAGAATCTACTTCATTAGAAGGTGAAGGATCTGGACAAGGTATAAGTTAATTTCCTTCTCTTTCCTCCCTGTTTGACAGTCTGATGGGACCTTTGTCTTTAAGTTAAAGGACCCCCGGCTTTCTACTATTTTGTGGCATTTGTTATTATTCTCAAGTCACTAAATAATGATTTTTCCATAAGGGGTCATGAAAGAAATGAAAAAAATTCTGAAGCCTCACATTTGTCCTTTATATTTTCTTCAGTTATATTTCTTTTGTCAATATGTATGTATATTGTCTGCATAAATAGTGATGGTTAATGCTTTATAAAATCCATAGTGCTTGTAGCATATACATTTTATCTGTATATTTCTTACTCTCACTCACCTAGTGGGACAAGGCTTTTGTTGTATTTCCTACGCTCACTGTATCAATTTGTTTGTCATTCTCTTTACATGGTTTGTTTCAAATTGTTGTCCAATTGGGAATGTTTAATGATGAACTTGCAGTCCCTTTGGGGAGTAGGGAACAAAATAATTGCTTTATGTTGCCCTTATTTGATCCATAAAGGTCATTTTTTATTAATAAATTTCTTTGATTATGTGTAGTGATATACTAAACGTTTGCAATTTAGGTCCAATGCGTAATAAATTCATTAATTGTTATTAAGATGTTAAGCTTCATCAAATTTAACTTCGTTTAATATTTTGGCTGACAATAATGAACATTCTTGTAAGAAATCTGTGGGTCAATAAGATGGATCAATTGACACCATTGAGGGCTCTATCAAAACACAATTTTTTCAATAAAACTTTTTAACTAAGGTCCTTTTCAATGATTACTTGCTGTCTTGGTAAGAGTTCTTTTTTCCTGCTCATTATTTGCTACAACTACAAGGCAATCCAGCTATGTTTTAATTGTATCATCCTTATGGCTGATACAATTTGATAATAATCTTTTTTGCAATGTCTTTGGAAAAGCTAGAGTTCTGTGAGTGAATCTAATTGTAAAATAAATTTTACAGAAACAGCAGCCAATGAAAACAAGCTGAGCATTTACTCAATCAATCAAAGATTCAAGCATTTTTCTGACTGGTTACTGGATATTATGGCCACGGGAGATTTGGAGGCCTTCTTCCCTGCTGCAACACGTGAGTATGCTCCTATGGTAGATGAGATCTGGAGAGATCCTGCTGTTCAGGAAACATACAAGAGAAGAGAGGAATTGCATAATCTTCCTGATGTTGCTAAATATTTCTTGGATCGGGTACAACTCTACTATTTTGTCTTCTTGATAAGTGTATAGTGGTGGTTTTGTCTTGTATATTTCTTTGCACCTGAGCTGTTAATCATGATTACATTGCAACTGAATGTCTGTCCTTTAAAAATGTCATTTTTCCATTTCCATTCTGAAGTTAATTCAATGTGGCTGGATCACTGTCACTGCTTTCCCAAACTGTTATTTCTCCTTATATGTTCTTAATTTTGTTACTTTGGTAATAGCTAATATGATGAACTTGTAGAAAGAAAATTATATACTCGAGGTGAGGTGTGTCAGTTTCATTTTTATTTTAGTTTCAATATATGCAAGAGGTGCAAGTTCACTTTTCTGGCTATAGAAAGAAACTTGAATTAAAAAGGGTGTGTATGCCAAGAAGATGCTTGAATATGTAATGCTATATTGGTTAGGAACAGTTCTCTGAAAATTTCCTATTTCCTTAAAAAAGAAGGATTTAAAAGCTGCTGTTCATCTTTTAAAAAGAAACAATTTAAAAGGGTTGATGTGGTGAATATATTAGCTCTTTAGACGGAATGAGTAACTTTAGACTACCTAGTGGCTATCCTCTCTAAATCACGTCACGTCTCCTTTGGGTTTGCTTTTTGGTAGCATTCATTAAAACATTTACTATGAGGTGGCAGCTCATTTAATGCAATGCTAATTGAGAATGGTTTTGGTTGCTTCTTATTATTAATATTGTATATAAAGCAATAGATAGAACTAGAAGTAACCTTTCATGAAACTCTACCCTAGGGTTTAAGCTCATTTAGGATGCAATTATACTAATATTTGCTAAATATTCCCACGGATTATGTTTATAAGAAAAACATCATGTGCCTGGCTATTGCCCTATTAGCATAGCCTTTTAAATTGACGTGGTTGGTTTAATAGATTCAATCCCATGTACAAAAGGCCCCTGGAACACCTTGCTGCCGGTTGAGTTTAGGCTCACTGGCAACATTGATAGATATTTTATTATTTTCTATTTATTATGAGGATTATATTCTCAGAATTAATTTACACCAGCGTGGATCTAAATCAATCTTACACCTAGAAATCACTGTTTTGAGGATGAATTTTTCATAATGTCCCATTTCCTAGCATAGATTGCTAGTACACTGTCAGTAATGTTAATTAATGTACATTATACACTACACTTTTCAAACATGGAAACTATTAACCATTTGAGCAAGTATTTATTTTTTAAAATTTTTTCTCAAGTTTTGTCATTTGAGATTTGAGACCAATGTGATTTTTATCTGTAATTTAATCATTAAATTGATTGTATTTTTTATAAGTATTGAATGTTGTATGTTCTTTTATCATTGCTAATTGAACTTCATCCTATATAATTATATTGACAGATAATAATCATAAATATCTATGAAACATTAAACTACATAGCAAAACAGGAAGTATGGAGGCTAATAGTGGCTTCTATATTAATTAGCCAAAGCTTAAATTATCCTAAAAGAAGATTGAGAGTAGATGTTATTTGTTGATATGTTAACTTATTTAAGCTTCATATGAATGGCAAGATGTCTATAGATTTATATGAATGGCAATATGTCTATCTTATGAACATGTAATAATGTACTTTTATGCAACTTCAAATGATCTAATAATCTCTTAATGCATGAATTGATAATTAACTCTATTTAATGCATATTTAAATATTTTTTGTATAGATTGAAGGTTGAGAACCTAACCTTCAAAAGAATATCTAAAGTACCGTGCAAAATTTAAAATCGTGAACTTATGTTGTAAAACTCCTTCCTGTCTTGTAGACTATCTAAATTCGGTTCATACAATAAATGTTTTGTCTTTCATTTATTCTGATATAATATGTACCTAGGTAAAGTAGAGTCAGAATTTGCTAGCATGTAATTTGATTTGTCTTGCTTTTGTACCTTTTGATTTATCATTTTTCTCTGGCTAATAATTTTTTTAAAAAAAAGCTCAAAATATATTGACTTCTATTATGTGCTCTGTTATCTAGATGTCTAATCATATGTGATCTTGTACCAGCAATAGAAATATTATGATATGTATAATCATATTTTAACTTCTATTTTTATTTGTCTTGCTTTTGTACTTTTGATTGTCATATTTCTCTGGTTAGTATTTTAAAAACCAAGCTTAAAATATATTGATTTCCATTACATGCTTCTGTTGTCAAGATATCTAATGATATGTGATCCTGCACAGGCAATAGAAATATCAAGCAATGAGTATGAACCTTCTGATAAGGATATATTATATGCTGAAGGAGTCACTCAGAGCAATGGTCTTGCCTTCATGGAATTCTCATTCGATGATAGGAGTCCCATGTCTGAGATATACAGTGAAAACATCAATTGCCCTCCTCCCTTAACCAAGTAAATCATTCTCTTCTATCTCCTTTTATCATATTTTGTAGAAGTTCCTGAAATTGTTCTTAACTCCTTGACATTGTCATTGACTCAGATATCAACTGATTCGCATAAATTCAAAGGGACTGCTTGACGGTTGCAAATGGTTGGAAATGTTTGAAGATGTGAGGGCAATCATATTTTGTGTTGCCCTGAGTGACTACGACCAGATGTGGCCTAACAGTAGCGGTCAGCTTCGTAACAAACTTCTGGCAAGCAAAGATCTTTTTGAGAGTCTGGTGAAGCATCCTTGTTTTAAAGATACCCCATTTGTGCTTCTCCTGAACAAATATGATGTCTTTGAAGACAAGATAAACAAAGTTCCTTTGTCAACATGTGAGTGGTTTGGTGACTTCTGTCCCGTGAGACCCCATAGCAACAATCATGCCCTAGCGCACCAAGCATATTACTATGTGGCTGTGAGGTTCAAGGAGCTTTATTATTCCCTAACTGGCCAGAAGTTGTTTGTGGGGCAGACTCGAGCTTGGGATCGCACGTCTGTTGACGAGGCATTCAAATACATAAGGGAGATCATCAAATGGGACGATGAGAAGGATGATGATGTATATGAAATCAACCCTGAAGAGTCTTTTTACAGTACAGAAATGAGTTCTTCTCCATTCATCAGACAGGAATGAATTCCCAACCTTCGATAACCCTTCTTTGAGACTAAATGATCTTATATGTGGATAGAGTCTCATCGCTCCAAAGAATTTGTAGGAGCATTGCATTTGTTGAAGGACAGGGAGGTCAGTTGGCTGGGCCGTGTGGAGTATGTTGTTTTATTTTGTTCTTTTAGGATCTTCCTGAAACAGGTTCGGAATGATTTTTGCCCCTTCATAAATAAGCTAATTTGATTGAGAGGTTGTAAATTCAGAGGTTATTTGTTCTCTGTACAGCTTATATTGACAATATTGTTCAGCTTAATTTGAAAAAAATAAAAAAAGAGGTATTTTTATTTTTATTTTATTTTATCGTTAACACACCATTATTAAGCTAATTATCGCCATGTCCATACTATAGGCGAAATATGAGTCATATGACACATGTGGTCAGTAGCTTGAGTTTTTTAAATATACGGTAAGGGTTTGATTATTGACTGAGGATATTTTGTTTTCAGCCAAAAAAAAAAAAAAAGTTTAAACCAAAAAATATTTAATAAAGATTGATTAATGTAAACTATTTTATTAGTCTAACATGAGTCTATTTATTAAATATGGTAGATATAAAAAGTCAATTAACTTGAAAAACACATAATTTAAGTAGGGGTTGGTTTAACTTTTTAATCTAAAAAGTTATTTAAAAAATAAAACAAAAATATTTAAAATTAAAACAAAAACATTTAAAATTAAATTAAACTTTGACACTTTGATGATCTTTTAAAATTAAACTATTTTTCATCACTTAGTTAAAACCTCAGTTTTCTACATAACTCATTTCCTTGCTGCTCTCCTACATAGGTGGAATAATTTTTTGCTCAAACAATTCCAGTAATCTTACCAACTACTTGATCACATATTCTTTGCCCTTATTTTCCAATTGGTCAGTTTTAGAATTGCAAAGTTATTGTCTTTATCGACCAACGCATCTATGCAGACATTTCCAGGAATACCTTTGGTACAAGCTAGTTGCTCCTATCGGCAGAAAATTGTTCAAATTCCTTTAATTCCAAAACGTTATCGTCGAGTAGCTCAAACAAGAAGAAATGTAAGGGGAAATAACATCCCTAGCAGACAATAAAACCCAAACAAATAATGTGAAAAACGTAAACGAACTAATTGAGGTGAGCAAACAGAGATTGGAGAGGGAGCTAAATCGAGAGCAAATTAATACAAAAGTGAGAAGCCATTGTGTATTTACTATTTGGAGTAAAGAAAGAGAAGCAACTAAGATTCACTTACTAAAAACCCATTTTAGTTATATCATATTCATTTTAAAAAAGTGTTCTAAACCTTGTTAAGGTTATTTAGGCCTACCAAAGTAAATAAACAAACACACTTACCTAATGCTACCAAGTCCAATAAACTAATCATAGTCCAGCCCTCCATAAGGTTTGAGAACAATCGTATTATGCACTAAGACATTTATGGGCATGAAACATGAAATTGTGAACATAAGTAAATACTGTAAATTATGAGATTGGCTTAAGGCACCTTATATATCATCATACAAAAAAATATATTAAAGTTTTTGAAGATATCTCACTAAGATTTGACTCATAGAGAATCACTTTAAATTCTAAAATTTGTTTTAAATATTTATGTTTTAAGATCGATGCTAAATAAATGTTTCTTTTAATTTTAGAGTTTGTTTGAAAATATGTTTGACTGTTATTTTAAAGAATTAAAAAAATTGTCAAAAAATATTTTTTTGACATAATAAATCAACTTATTTAAGTAAATATTAATAATATAATCTTACGATTATTGCATTAAATTTTTATTATAATGTTTTAAAATTTATACTTATTTTTCTATTTAAGTTAAAGACATATATTATCAATAGAAATGATGATTAACTAAAAGAATTAATCTTTCTTAACATGATGAATTAAGATTTGAATCCTTGTTGAAAGATGTGTTTAATGTGTGTTTGTATTTTAATTAGAATTATCATTAAAAGAATATATGTGTGTGTGTGAGAGAGAGAGAGCAATAAAAACAAATAAATTTGTTTGTCTATTAAAAATGTTTATTAATGCACTTAAAAAGATTTTATAATAAAATAAGTTTTTGAATATACTTTCAACTCAAAAACTATTAAAAATGCTGGTCTAAATCTTGAAATAAATCTATACAAACAGGCCAAGTCCATATTTTAAATTTTGGAAAATAGGCTAGACTTGTAGCAGTTAAGATAAAGCCTAATTTGATACATTTCTCCTCATTATTGTAGATAGAAGAATATTGAATATCGATTAATGAAATTAAGAAGACTAAAATCCTTCTTTGAATACTTAATTCAAGAAGTATATTAATTCAATTTGATATTAAATCTTCTGATATATATATGAAAAAATAAGAGAATGCTCAGTTTCATGAAAAGATGCAAGAGAAGGAAAACAAATACATACAACAATATATTATTTCATAAATAAGATCTGAAATTTAGGGCATATATAAATTGGTAGTTATATATAAAAAATGAACAATTAAAGAGCCTGTTCCTTTCGGAAACCTCATTTCTTTTAGTACATTCATCAAGCTAATTAATGATTTATTTATTTATTTTATAAAAAGAAAATGGTTCCATGAACGCCGATAGGAGCTGTTATTGTATTTTTCTGACTTCATAATTCTTACCTAACGACCCGTGCTTTCTTCGAATTCCTCATGACCAATACAATAATAAAGACAAGAGAATTCAATTTAGTATCCTAGTCAAACCAATTGCCTTCAATTTTAATTTCGTTACAGATTTTATATACAATAATTAAGCTTGATTTATAGATTCTTACATGTAATATATTTTTATTCTTTTTGGTTTTGATTCATCTAATATATATGTTCCCTCCTATATAGAAATTTTGTTTTAAAATCCCAAAATTTTAAACTGTTCTGTGTGTTAGGTGCAATGACTGTCTTGTTTTTGTTTTTAAAACTTAAACTCGCACCCTACATTTTTCTTGAGGTCCAAAGCAAATACTAAATACTCCACAATAACATAGTTCTCTCAAGTGGCTGCAACATGTTGCTTACACAAAACTTGGTAGATAATTGACTTTGTATCATGTCTCCTCAACTACTTACACCTCTATATGACACTCAAATGTTTAAAAGTGTGTGTTTGAATAAATGATGAGAAGCCTTTTGTAAAAGCTTCAATAAATTATTCCCTATGTGTTTAAATGTTTTTTTAGATCTCTTTAATTTTGGTTCTTGTCATGAATCCTCTTAAGCTTTGTAAAATATCTTGAACTTGGATTTTTTCCATGTCTTCGTTAATAAACATTTATAAACTTGATTTTGGATAATCTTAATTTTAAATTAAATTTGAGTTATCTAAAAAATAAGTTTACAAATAAAATCTTTATCACAATGCAAAAATCACATCTATTGTTTATGTTAAAATCATATTTGGATGAATTTTTCTAGTATAAACATGTTTCAAATGTTTTCCTATTCATAGATAAACAAAGTTGAATGTTGTATCAATAGGAGAAAGAGAAAAGTCTGAGTTCGAAAAGCAGTATAACAAATGATATGTTAGATAAGACATGTTTAGATTTAAAGTTAGTAGAAAGGGGAAGAGAAATCATATTTTGCTTATAATAATGGAAAATTATTTGTTTTATTCTTATTTTTTACAATTGCTTTTTTCTTCTTCTTTATTTCTATTTTACTGGCGTATATGTTTAATTTACTGTCCCTAAAGATGACGTGTTAAGTTGGTATCTGTATAAAAATGACTAATACAATTAAATGATAGTTTGATTAATTATAACAAACAGATTTAAAAACATTATATGTAATTTGTAATTTTTTCTCACAACGTCAAAATTTTAAAAAAAGTAAGATTTAAATAAAATATTATAATATCTATTTTCATACTTATATTTAAAAAATACTTATATTCGCAACCATATCTTTAATCTTTATTTTTATATTTCTTGGATACTTATATATTTATATCCATGATACTCATTATTCGATTTAATCTGCTTGTAAAGACAATAAATTAAAAAAAAAACACTTAAATTAAAAACTCATTTTTAAATCATCCAAACATAAGTTGATGTGATTAATCTATATAAAAAAATAACCAATTATTTTAATACCATATCATAATATAATTTATAAATTTAATTTATAACATAATAATAATAATCATGACAATTTAATATGTATTTTTATAAATTACACATTGTCAAAACATATACATTAAAGTCTTTTATTATTCTATAGTGCTTGTTAAACATATTCTAACATCCTCTTTATATTATAACTCATTTTAATTGATTTTCTTTCATTTCTTTAGTTATTATTTTAATTCAATTTATTTTCTTAAATAAGCAATAATTCATAATCATAGAAATATAAAAAAAAAATTCAAATTTCTTTATATCTATACTTGAAGCATTATAAGTCTATAAATGTTAATATTATATTATATTTTATTATTTAAAATAATATTTAATGAAATTTATAATATATACATATATATATGTAATATTAAAATATTATAATTAAACATTTATACATATTAATAAATATGAGTAAGAAATAAATAATATAATATTTATATCCATTTCTATTAATTTTTACAAATAATTGTCCATCTCAGTTTCACTATCATTTATGGGTATATTTATCTTATCCATTATATATATATTTTTTATAGACGACAGTTTTAGAGTTCGACTAAAATTATCGTATCGGAATTAACATTTGGCTACAATATCTCACTAACAAATCACAATTGCGATTCTAATTGCAATTTAAAACCTTGAAGACAGATACTAAACCAAACACTACATCCTAATTAATAAATGAGCAGTAATGGTTTCAAGTGATGTGTCAAATTTTCATTTAATAAAATAAGGTGTATGAAGAAAAGAAAAGAAAAACTAAAGAGTCTAAACCGAAGAACTAGTCCAAAATAAATGAATAGCCCTTGATCAGAATCCTTCATTGATTACATTATAGAAAATATTCAAATTTGGCTTTGGTCGCACGCAGTCCTTATTGGTGTCATGAAGAATGAGAATAGAATGGTGATTATTGCATGATGGTCTCGCAGCACACGCAAGAAGGTCAAAGCCTTTGGTCTCTAAAAAGAAAATAAAATAAAAGGGTGGCTTAATACGAATGAAAATTTGAGACTATTGTTTGCAATGCAATTGCTGGGTTTGAAGGTGTCAAGAATGAAGTTTGGTTTGGTTTGGTTTGGTTTGGTAAAACAGAGACTAACTCTTTCTTACGCATAACACCGTCTCCTTTCTTTCACCAGATAGGTTGCGTCATCATCATGCTATTCAATAAGGCATCAAAATTAACTATAAAGAAAAAAAAAATAGATTAGTTTATGAATTTAAAAGTATATAATAAAATAATTATATAAAAATTAATAAATTCATTATATATAATAATTTATAATTAAATAACATTATAAAATTATTTTATATTGTTAATATATAATTTTTTTCCCTTTCAATAAAGTTTAGGAGAATTTTCTGTAT
>JAMLFT010007335.1:0-14934 GCA_026544285.1 Pachyrhizus erosus
AATTTTTGACGATTTAAATGGATAATTTATGATAATTTTTTATTTTAGAAGAAACTAAAATGAATATTTTTTGAAATTGAAGAATTTAAAAAATAAATTTAAATTTTAAAAAAAAATTACATAAAATTAAAAAATAAAAACATATTTAAACCTATAAAGTAAATTTAAAAAGATGAAAATAACCTATTATAACAAATAATTTTTAAAGCTTCACCATGAACCAGTTATGAGGAGATTTCACTCTAGCCTCGACCTAGTAATATATTACGCATCATATAGTAGTTGTTTAAACAAGAATTGGGTAATATGAAAACACTTGATTTAGCCTATGATCTATACAACTTGTGCGTTTTATATCTAACCTATACTGTAATGCCCATTGTTATTCATTATTATTATTAATATCATTATTATTACTACTATTAATTAATTAACATCAGAGATAGCGCGCAAGTATTTACTTACAGCGTAACGACTCTAGGGAGTTACAATTTACTCATACGATAACTATTTCCATACAACACTTTTATAACAAGTTCTCATTTCATAAAGTAGAAGTTATACATGATTCAAGGAGGTAATACAAATTTCTTAAAACATCATATTTTCTCTAACTTGCTCTAATTTAATCGAAAGCTTCTGATGGATCCTCTTCATCTGTTGGCTCCCCCTTGTGACTCCCACTGCCAGCTTGAAGTGACCCCATTGAGGATGGTGGTGGTTGAGGAGCCAGTGGCCTTCTCCGGTCGGCAGGTACATTCAGGAGTCTAGGCAGCGAGGTCTGAGAAAGAACTATTGGTAGATCCACGTGATGAAACTGTCATGGCACCACTATGTTTGTGGGTCTGAAAGCAAAACGGACGTATCCTATGAATGTATCATCACCTTGGACCCGATCGTAGGTCCATCTTCCCTCCAAAGGCAGGATTATCAGGTGGAAGAGTGGTTGGAATTCCTCTGCCATGTTTGATATGAAAGAATGGGGGGTGTAGGAGTGAGTCATCAATTTAGAATTAGGTTGAAGATAATAGGTATTCTTTTCTATTGTCAACTCTCGTCTCCCCGTTCGTGCCTAAGTTGGTTTTCTACATCGTTGTTAGGCCCTTCGTTGCCTCCTTTACTACCAGCTCCGGGGGACTTATACAAGCGTTTCATTTAATGTCCAATTTGTAACTTTTTGGTTGACGACCGAGAGTACATACCCTGATTGGTACTTGGTCAAGAGTACTTTCAACCGAATCTTGGTAATGCTCCGCTTTGTTGGGGGCGTCAACCCGGTATTGTGACACCCTCTTTTCTCCGAGCGGTTAACAACTTGACACCTTATCTACCCCAAGGTCTCATAAGAGCCTGCGTACATTCCTCAAGTACCTTCTGTGGTCAACCATTGCATCCTTCGTCTTAATTTCTCACTCGATAGGTTTTTTTCTTGCTTTATCTATTCACCTTATCTCGTCTGTCACTTCTCCTAATTCTTTTATAGTGGTACTGGTATGATATAAAGATTCTCCACTGACAATATTTTGTGTTGTACATTATAATCATCCTAGAATGTATCATCATAGTCTGAACATATCTCAGTTCATTGTCTATCTTATGATTCAATAGGAATTTTTGTCACTAAATGGACAATTCATCATATACATATATATATAATTATGTTTCACAGGTCATAGAATTATGTAATCTACATTTATATCTTCACTAAAAACATTTAGATGCATGACCTTGATTGATCGTAATGAATCACCCATTTCCCTACCAAGAAATAGGGCAAGGGTAAAACGGTCATTTTCTAAATCAGATGGCTTTTGGAATATTCCTACCTTTGTTTTTCACTCCTAATATTTTATGTAGTTAACCATGTATGATAAGTTTCGTTCTATGTGGCTTCAAAGGGTTTCAATAGGAAAAAATTAAGTTTTCCTAATGTAGGGGTGTTTTAGTCATTTTTCATAAAATAAGATTTTTCTGATATTTTGTTTTCACCACCTTATATGTAGGCTTCTGGGAATTATCCACATAATGTACTGAATTCCTAAAAGCTAAAATAGGCATTTATTGTAAAGCGTGGGATTTTTGGAATCTTGAAAATAAACTGAATTTTCGTCAAATTTTATGAAAAAGATTTGTCGTACACTTTTTACAAAGCTTAAAATTGTCCTAAATGTTAGAGGAATAAAATAAATTATGATAAAAAAAATGTTTTCTTAACTCTTTTTTTTTTTTGCTATTTGTACCCGTCCTTCCCTTAGAAAACGCTATTCGCACCCCCCTTACTGTTCATCTTCTTCGTTCACCGTTTCTAAACCAGAGAGAAATTTGAATTTGGTTCTGCTTTGTGAGAACCTCTTTTACAAAATCAATGTCGCAGAAACATTACAAATAACATTTCAAACAAGATTTATTAGATTAATGGTTCCTCCTACCTCTTGACGCATTTCGACAAGACTTCACGGCGACACTCCGGTGGGTGTGGCTTCCTCTGGATTCTGGGAGTATTTCCTTGATCTATTGGGACTGACACGTTCCGGGTGAAACTAGGAAACTACCGAGACAAGAATGGATCGCGGACAATGAAAAACCAGAGAGAATTTTTTTGAGGGCTCAAATCACGTTTTTTCCTCTTCTTCGGTGTGAGTTCGCGCGACCATTTATAACACTCGTTCCGGTCGATTGTCCTTGAGTGCACGCTTCGTAGGAGATGGACATTGCGTGAGGTTGCAGATTTTAGGCGTTCAGATCCTAGTCTGCTAGCTCTGCAGCTTCCGGTATGACGTCCTGCAAAACCCATGTCGCGGAAGACGAGGATGATAGTAGGGTATGGGCGACCCACGTGACCGTGCGCGATCCATGGTTGGTATCCTAGCAGATTTGCTTCGTATAGATTTAAACATCTTAAGTTCTCACCGAACGCATCCCAACTCAGCGGTTAAGACGCTGAGCACAGGAACGCTAGGTCCTTCCTTTCGATTCTTGTTGAGACACTTCCAGTTTTTTTTTTTTGACACAGTTGGGTCGCTAGCTCAACTGCTCCGCCTTACCCTATTCGCACCCCTCGTTTTCTCCTTCCCACTCCCTTTTTAATTATTTATAGATCAATCATCTATGTGTTTATTGTTTCTATTAATTTTTAAATCTTATAAATTCAAAATTTCTGCTCATCATTGCTTTTTAAAAATTTATTTATTAATTTATTTCTTTAAACATTCATTCATCTATGATAAAAAGTAAACTTTAAAATTAATATTATATATGAATTTGAGATGTTACATATACATATTTAAAGAGTTGGTCTACACCATGACCCATGAGTTTTTATTTATTTATTATTATTATTATTGATTGAATATTTGCAAATCACACAAAACAAAAGTAAGCTAAGAAAAGAGAGCCTATATTTTATTTCTAAAATATTGGGCTAGCTTAATCCGTTAAAATATAGACACAGTCGGACATTAATCCATATACTTTACTCTAATTTAAATATAGTTGGATATTAAATATAAACATTTTTTAAAGCATATATTCAACTCTTAATTTATCAAGTTTTGAAATATTAGTTTCTTCTGCTCAACTTAACTTTCATTAGTTATTTATTAGCTACTCTATTACAGATTATTGGAAAGACGGACACTATCATATATGTATTTATTTTTTTAATAATATAAGACACTGTATGGTGTATATGCAAAATAATTAAAACTGTTCTAATATATCAAAGGGTCTTTTAAGTTTTAACAATGTAAAACTATACTCATTTATTGAGAGGGAAGTAAATGTGAAAAAAGTAGGCGAGTGGCTACATTTTGAGTTGAAAGGTAAAACAGTCTTAAAAACTGTATATACCAAAAAGTATATGTCTTTTATTATAGTTTTAGATAATATAGTTGTAACATTTGTGTAAAATTAATTCAAATTGTTACGCGTTTTTTAGTTTTAAAAAAATAGGTAGGCAATCTAAACTTAAAGACACTCATTGACTTACACCTAACAATAAATAAATTTTGATAAATTACTAATAACTAATAATTTGTCAAGTCATAGATAAATAGTTGGAAAACAACATGACTTGTTATACGAAATTTTTGTTGACACGGAGAATAGGAAGAACGATAAATATATGAGTTCATGTTTAATTAATCACGTCAAGAAAATGTAAATAATTATGGCAGTTGATTGTTGCAATAAATTTATTTAATATAGAATAATGTTACTAAATATTTAAATATACAATTTGTATATGTGCTTTTATCATAATGAAATTAATTTAATAACATAGAAATAATAATAATAATAATAATAATAATAATAATAATAATAATAATAATAATAATGTTTTCTAATTAATACAGATAGGTAGTTAGGTGCAAGATGGGCACAAACATGTTGTGTTTATGAGGTGACAGTAATAATAATAATAATAATATTTATTTGATGATATGATAACATATTAAATAATTTTTTTTCATTTTTTACTGTTATTTCTAAATATTTTTTTAATTTTTTCTTTGATAATAAAAGATTAAAGTAATATTAATTGTTATTTTTCAAATTATTTTACTATTTAAATGGCGAATAAGAAATTAATAATTTATTTTTTACTAGAAAATATAACATTAATATTATAATTTTCATAATTTTTTTTTTACTTCTTAAAGGTAATGTTCAATAAAACTATTTTTTTAAATATGTTTTTATCTTTACATCAAAAAGAAGAAAATAACAATGATATAAGAAATGTCAGGATAATAAATAAAAAAGATGAACACTACAATGTTTGTGACTTTGAAAACAATCTGAGTAGTTGTTCGTACAATGTTTGGGATGTGATAATTTAATAGACATGTGTTAATTTCATGTGTTTACAATTTTTCTATTCTCTTGATCTACAATGGAGAGTGTTTAGTTTCATCATAATGACTTAAATACTTCAGTTAGAATTTGATACAATATCAATACTTGTGATTAGATTGTGAATTTGGCTTAAGTGATAGATTCTTATTTATCAATGATTATCCTTAAAGTTGCAGTCCTTAGGTGACGAATTTGTTTTCTCTATTAAGATTAAGGCCTTGAGATGCAATGTCAATCCTATTAAATACATGACTTTGCAATTATAAAGATTGCTTGGTGTGATAGTAAAGGGCAATGTGATTAATAGAAAATAGTAATGGATAATTGGGTGGTGACAACTCTCGTAAGATGGACAACTAAATGATTAGTAAAATGAGTCATTAGATTATCCAATCAAGTATTAAACTTGGTGTTCAACCTTATTATTTTTCCCTAACATTAACAAAATATAAATAATGTTGATATAAACAAAATATTATTTATATTTTTTTATTTTTGTAAATATAAATACTAAAAATAAATGGATAAATATATATTTTTAGTCTTTTAACTTTTGATGATTTTTGATTTAGTCTTTAAACAAATTTTTAACAAGTTTTATTTCCTAAAATTTTTTTTTCGTTTATGGTTTTAGTCTTTATCATTAAATATTGTTGTTAAGTGATGATATGAATCATATGACCTACTAATATGATTTGACAACATGTGTCAAATTTATAAGTAAATTATGTTTATAATTCTTCATCTTTTTATGAAATGCACTTTTAGTTTTTTAATAACTTTTTAATTAATTTTAGTCCCTTAACAATTTTATTTGATTGATTTTAGTCTCTTAACTTTTGTATATCATTATTTTTATTATTTCTTGTCACATATTACTTTTAAACAACGATATGATAATCATGTGATTTGTCACATAAACTACTTGTAATAGTTATGTAATAAAAATATTATTACTAATTAAGCACATTATTGTAGTAAACAAAATTAAAAAATAAGTTAAATAACAATTTGCCAAACTTATTAATCAATACTTCAAAATACTAAAACACCACTATAATCATCTTTCACTCATTCGAAAAACTTTTTCATTTTTTATTATCTCTCTCTTTTTCTTATGTAGTCATTGTCTCCTTTCATCTTCTACGTATTTTTTCTCTAATAAATTTATCATCATTATCAAGTTGTTATCATCTCAAACGAATAAAAATATCCTTCCTTTCTCCCATATTGTATCCTTTCACTTTTACGGCCTCTTTGTGCGAGATTCCCTCCTTTTGATTTAAACTTTTTGATCTTTATTTCTATTTGATTACTATATCATACTTAATAGTCCACATGACAATTCACGTGATTGTCACGTTGTTAATACTTGATGAAAAAGACTAAAAATAATGACATAAAAAAGTTGAGGAACTAAGATTAGTTAAATAAAATTATTGAGGAACTAAAATTGATTAAAAAATTATCGAGATTAAAATCAGTAAAAAATTATTGAAGGATTGAAAGTGCATTTCATAAAAAAATAAATAACTAAAAATATAATTTACTAATAAATTTAACATATAATTATCATATTATATTAGTAGGTTATGTGACCTGTCACATTATTACTTATGTGACTATCACATCATCACTTAGTAACAATATTTAATAATAAATATTAAAAATATAAAAGAATAAAAAGTTTAAAGATTAAGAATGATAAAAATTTTATTTAAGGATTAAAAATGAAAATCATGAAAAATTAAGATATCAAAAACATATTTTACCCAAAATAAATTCAATAACATTTATAATTAATATTGTTATAAAAATTAATTAATATAATAAAAAGTTAAATACTATAATATTTGTTATTTTTAACACTTTTATAATTAAACTTAAAATTTCATGTAAATAGATTTAATAATAAAAATTTACATTTAAAAATTAAAATTAACAATGATAATGAAAATAAAATTCAATTTAAATCAATTAAATTTAACGACAAAAACACCTATGCCCGCCCTTAAATACAAAACCGGCATGAATACGGTGCGTTTATTACGGAGAGTAATAAGGTGGGCTCGATAACCGCACTACACTACCGTCGCCTACATCCTCCATGTTTCTCTTTGTCGCACACTCGACGCAATCTACCACACTATTCCTGCCAGCGTGGCTACCATATCTCGCATCACGCAAACCAACTTCACCTTGCGCCACGCGCTTTCATCTCTGCCATCCACCTCATTCTACCAACGGCTCAACTCTCTCACACGCGCTACCACGCGTGCATCACAGTCCAAGACCCGGGGGTGTAAGTGTCATTTCGCAATGCTTCGGAATAAAGATTAAAGAAACTGGAACACTTGGTCTTGAAGTAACTGCGCTGGGACTCCTCAGAAACAACCCCCTTTTAAATCACACCCACTTCTTTTTTCTTATTGTGTCCTCGAGTATAGTGCACACTCTCGTTTCCACCATTCGATTAAACCATTCATTGCGGTCAACCATTAAACCGGAACAAGTCATTGCATCGTACGGTAAGAACAAGGATTGTAAGCTTCTAATTTAAACATGACTGACACCTGGTAATTTCCCTACAAATTATCCAACCTTTTCAGTTTCAATTCAGACATTTTTTGTTTTTTCAAATTTCACACATCCAGCTAGCACAGTTTACAGAGAGCAACAAACAAAGCAACCACAAAATTTATGCAGCTTTAGATCAATCTCTTTCTCTCTCTATCTGTCTCTTCCATGGTACACAACCTTCCTGTGTTCTCTCTCTTCTCTTGGTGTATATATTTATCTTCTTGCTCTAAAATAGTAAACAAAGCAAATGGGGAAATAAATAATTATTTTAATTTTGTAATCTCATAATTTGGTTCTGGTTCACAGGAATGGTAGATTTGAGGTGAAGAGATTCCACATTGGTAAGGTAATCCTCAGATCTAGCCTCACTCTAGCTTATTAGCACCAATTTCAGACACTGATTCAAGGACCGCCTGCTAGTTCCTGCTTTTAGCAGATCTTGTGGATTCTAGGGTTTCTCTGTTGGTGCATTTTAAACTATTTTTTTTGCTGTTCGTTAATACATTCTCCAGTGTTGCGGCATTTCAAGTGAAATATTTTTAGTTTCTCTTTTTGTGAATTCCTCGTGTATAAGGTTTTAATGGCTTATAGTTTGTGCTTCTGTGTTCTTGATTATTTGCTGTTAAACAGTAATTTGTTTAGATTTGTCGCGCTTAATCAGAACTCATCAGGTAGGAGGAGTTCGTGAGATCAATCGTAATTTGCATTGTTATTTGTTTCATCATTTCATTTCCGTACGCAATTATTGTCGGCGGCATATAGCATTTTCTAGTAGCGGTTTTGTGGTGGAGGTTACGAAAAAGTCAATGAGTGACGGTGCGTCATATTAAAAAGGATATAGATATGATAGCCTTTCTTTGGTGCTGTATTATTGCGTTAAACAAAAGATGGTATTAATTGTGCATGATGTCTATGTCTATTTACTGTTGATAGTTGATTGGTCATTAATTATGTCATCCTTAGATGTTGATAATACTTGATTTTAGTATGGAAATTATATTTTTCTATTGTTAAATGCATATTCATTGATGATTTTTCTTTTTCGATAAGGAAAGCTATTTATTCTTTGAGACTAACAGTATCCTCATGGAAAAAAAGCTATCATTCAGTTTCACATTAAAGTATTGCCGAAATGGAAAAGAAGTTACTAGCATACAAGTTTTTTTGACATAATTAAATTTAATGGGACGCCATCACAAGATGCATTTTTATAAATGGGGACAACTGAAATTTATATTCTCCTATAACATTTTTTGTTTAAAGTTTTATGTTATCTTTGACGTGTTTCTTAAGGTATTAATTGAATATTACTATAAATTTAATGAGATTTCCTTTTCTGAATCCTAAAATCTTGTCTTTTTGAAAATCACTGCATTTTGTATTTTCTGAATACTTTAGCTTACCAGCAACGGAGGGCTTGCTAGTTTCAAGAATTTATCCCACCGATATGCTTGATTGCTTGGTTACCTAACGGAATTGAACAGTTCACTGCTTTTTTAGTTGCACTGTGTAAAGTTAATTGAATTTGGTGATCTAGTTAAGCAGCCAAGCAGGCATCTTGCATGATTTCAGGATTAATTGCTTGCTCATTTACAAATTTACAAATATGAAACAATAATTGTAGGATCAATTGAGAGATTAGTTTTACCCTCTTTTACAGGTCTGGGTCGCACAATGGGGAAGTCACCAGGAAAATGGATCAAAACTGTACTGTTTGGGAAAAAGTCATCTAAATCAAATATTTCAAAAGGCAGAGAGGTAATGTTATGATAATTAAGGCAACATCACAACACTGTTCAATGTTAATCTATATTCATATATTATGAATGCATTTGCAAATATGCGTTTAATTTACATCATTTGTTACATGACATAAATAGCTGATTCTATTTTTCTACAAGGGAAATGAAACACACTCTCTACTGTACTATTTCTACACTCATTTATTGGATAAAATTTATTGTAAACTACAAAATCACGAGTGAGGTTCATTGGATAAAAGTTTGAGACCTACACAATTTTTTGTTTTCCAACAAATTTCAACCAATAAGAGAGAGTATTTTGCTAGCACCTCTTCCTTTAATTCCTTGAAATGCTCAATATTTGAGAACTGTTGATCAAATGTTGTCATGGATAGAGAGAATGAAGGCAGGAAGAAGAGAACACAGATTCTGTTCTCCATTAAATAAATGATAGATTCTGGTTTGGTGCCGTTGACTGTTGTCATGGGACATAACTTTTTGTTACTATTTTTGCACTGTGCTGACCTTGTTAGCACTTTGAAATTAACCTAAGACTATGCATAAGAATTATTGCTAGGAATTATAAATTCTGTTATATTGTTGAAAGTATCACTGTATTGTTAAGCTTATTTTTCTCAACAAAAATGATAGTATTTTAACATGATCTTCCCCTTCTGTTGTAAAATAACTGACTTGGATCACTAATTTCATTTAGAAGCTTGTTAATCAAAAAGGAGTAGTAGTTACCTCCAAGGTGCCAGAAACTGGTTTGGCTTTTGAACCAACCTCCAATACCATTGCCAGACATGAGGAAGACCTAGAGCTGGAAGATAAAGAAGCAGAGAATGTTTTGCCTGGCAATCAAGAAGTAGACGTGGTGGGATCTATTAATGAAGATACTGCACTAGATCCAGAGAAAATGAGGCAGGAGGAAGCAGCAACTAAGGCACAGGCTGCTTTCAGGGGTTATTTGGTATGCAACTCACTGTTTTATAGAATACTTTACTGATTAAAGAGTAAGTGTTTTATTTCTAAAAACAAAATTGAACTGCAAATATGAAAAAGATGTTTTAAATTTTTGATCTATACTGCAAAGGGTAGTAAATGAGTGGTTTCTGCTATGATTGTAAATTATGTTAACATCTGACTTTGGAGGGTTTGGTGGATCAAGAGATGAAGAGGTTTAAAGGATTTAATGTTAATTATTATTACAGCTCAACCTTGAAGCTTATTCTGATATCTAGAGTTATCCGTGAAGACTAATTTGTTTTTTCTCCCTCTCCCCATTCTTTTTTTAATCTGGGACCTTTTTGTCTAGAGAAACTGTCAAGTCTATGTTGTAACTTGGTTCATTTTCTCTAAAATAAACAAGTTAATAATATCTTTCATTTTATAATTATTTGAAAAATTGTTTCCTTGATGAAGATAAACTCTGCCTGATTTGGTGGTTCCTGCTGTTATGACACTCTTTGTAGACAACCATACTTCATCAGTAAATTTGTTGCTCTCTTAAGTTCTTCATTGCTTCTGTCTCTAATAAATTGATAGTTGATGAATATGTCCATGAAAGATTGGCACGTAAACGATTTCTTGACTTATTTTAACTATCCTTGTTGAGTTTTGATTGTATGATTTGTTTATAAGTAGTAATATTTGGTATTATTCCCCAACTAATGGGAGTGTCTTTCATGAAGGCTCGGAGAGCATTTAGGGCCCTAAAAGGCATAATAAGGTTGCAAGCACTCATCCGTGGGCACTTGGTTAGGAGACAAGCTGTTGCTACATTATGCTCTATGTATGGTATTGTCAAGTTTCAAGCACTTGTTCGTGGAGGAAGAGTTAGGCAGTCTAATGTTGGATCTGAAATCCATGAGAAGTGCAATATATATAACCCTATGGTAATTTTTTTAAAAATTGATTTCTCAGCAAGTTATCAATAGTTCATCATATTGTTCTTATTCTTCAGATTAAACCTCCTTTGTGGGGGAGAAGTATACAAGTGATAAATGTGCCTGATTGTCTTGGTCAAAGTATTCTTCTTCTGATTGGGAGGAGGGGGTGGTGGTAGATATGCAATTGAATTTATAATTTACCTGATTATCTTCGTCAAATTAGACCTATATGGTTCTGTTTAATATGAAAACATATTGCTGAGCTGGCAGAACATTAAAAAATGAGTACTCACTGTGCTGTGCCAATACATGGGTTTATTTTAAGAACTGTTCACTACTACAAGAAATAAGACGGTCTTTGTCATCCTATACTTTTTTTATCTTAATCAGAAAAAGTTGGTGCATGATACAGGCTGTTAGGATTGTCTTCAATATACTTTTTCCAAAATATTTGTTTACATAATGAAAAATTGCTACTAGTTGACAATCTCTATTAAGTAATTTGTGAAATTTCCAATGTGCTTCTTTTGGTTGTTGGGTAGTGCACCAGTTAGCTATTGTTAGATAACTTCTAAGTTTCCAAGTATTCACAAGTTAGGGATGAGTAGGCGAGGGAGATTGCACGTATAATATTTTTTAACTACTGCAACTGCTAATGGATTTCCTTCTCCACGTGTTGTACCTTTAGGATGGCAAACTTGTCAAGCCAATTGCTATACCCACAAAAATTACGAAGCTGTCAGCAAATGCTTTCATTTGTAAGGTAACTTACATTAGACCATGTATGTGTTATGTTTATTGTTTGTGTGGCTACTTATTCTGTATAAGTTTCATTCTAGAATGCACAGTAGTATACTCCCTCTGGTTCGTTTTTATAAGAACCAAATTAGAAATTTTGTTTCGTCCTTTTTATATGTTCCAATCTAAAATGTGGTTTTAGGCATATCTAGAAATGCTAGTGTGTTACATCAAAGACTTATTTATCTATATATAGATATATCAATTAGAAATGCAAACATATTCTTAATTAAATAAAAACTGAGAGGTGCTAAGTTAAATAAATTCGATCAGATTACATGATTGTTAAATCAAATTAGTTGTTGTTACCAAAGGCTGTGCATGCTCAATTTTAATCACATGGGCAGCAATTTATTATCTGCTAATTTTGTGATAAAAAAGCACTTGGAATTCACAGGAAGAGTAATAGGCTTTGGTTCACCTGGGATGTAACTTTGTAGGTGGAGGAATTCATATCAAGATACTATGCTAAAATGTTGAGACTATTTGTTCTAAGTTGGTTTGTGTGCAATATTGATCATGTCCATTTTCTGTTTGGTTAAATCTGAAAAAAAGAGGTTTGCACTTGGATAAGTTTCCTTTAAGGTGAGCTTGTCTTTAAAGTGAGAAAGCAAGGGCTTTTCTACCTTCGTTTAATTTAAGTTGTATGTTAACTCACTAAAATCTAAGGGTGGATATAGTTTTCCCCCCTCTATATTGCTGTGTAAATAATCTAGAGCATGTACTTCTATAGTTCTATTACAATTTGTCTTTTTGATCTGTCAGTTAACTTGGGCATGTGGTTGGTTTGTTGTTCCAGCTTCTTACTTCATCAACTACAATAATGGCGCTGCGGTTGCAATATATTCCTGGTGATCCAAATTCAGTTCTAAGTTGGATGGAGCGCTGGTCAGCATCTCACTTTTGGAAACCAGTTCCCCAACCCAAGAAAATTCGGGATACTAAGTCTCAGAGAAAGCATGGCAATATTTCAGTTGGGGATACTCAAATGAGCAAGTCAAAACGTACTAACAGGAAGCTTCCTACTGCAAGTCTTGACTCAGCACCTGTGCAAACAAATCCTGAATTTGAAAAACCAAAGCGAAACATAAGGAAAGTTCCAAGCCAACCCTCAGATCTTGTGCAGGAAAATCCTCAAAGTGAGCTTGAAAAGGTTAAACGTAACTTGAGAAAGGTTCATAACCCAGTTGTTGAGAATGCTGTACCGTCAGAAGTTGAATCTGAGATGCCAAAGGAGCATTTGGAAAAGGCAACAGTTACCTCATGCCTTGCTGTTTCAGAACAAGAGGTTATTAGTTCTAATGAGAAGATCAAGAAGGAAGCTACATTAACTGTTTCCAGTGTGCCAGATATGGAATCTACTACTCCAAGACTTTCTGTTAGTAAGGAAGTGTATGACTCACCCAGCAGTTATCAAGTGACCATGGAGTCAAAGCCCTTGACTGAGATTACAACTAAAGATAAAAACATTGATGAAGTAAAAAATGAGTCCATAGATCTACCAGAGCCTATCTGTAAAGATGAAAATTCTCACTTAACAAATGGAGATTTGGGTCACAAGGATGATCCAATAGGTAGTGAAAACCAGAAACCAAACCGAAAAGCCTCAATTGTAGCAAAGCAAGAACGTGCAGAGAATGGCCTACAGAATAGTCCAACATTACCGAGTTACATGGCAGCAACTGAATCTGCAAAGGCAAAGTTGAGGGCACAAGGATCCCCAAGATTTGGACTAGACGGAAATGAAAGAAACAACCATACCCGGCGACATTCTCTACCATCTTCAACTAACAGCAAAATTAGTTCGCATTCACCTAGGACACAGAGACCAGTTCAATCAAGTGGCAAAGGGGGCAACAGAAGTGACAGAACTGTATCATCTTCTAGAGATGGGAATGGTATGATTGTCTTCCTATTTGGTGATTTGGAAAATTCACCCAAAAAGTTTAATGGTTTAAATATGTTGCGCCATAATTTCACCTATTTAAAATTACTGTTAGCTGAATTGTCAGATTAGCTTAGTCATGCCAAACAAGTCTAAGATTGCAAATTTCGATACAGTACAGTTATTTTTATTTACAGTGAAACAACTTAGCAGATGTGAACTTCCAAATTTCAATTCGAATCATTTTAGTTCTGGTGTATGTCTTTTGTTTACCGTGATTGATATTCATCAATGTGTCTATTCGTCTTGCAGGAAAGGTAATTCAAGCAGAGTGGAGGAGGTAATTGAGGAAAGCCGATGATCTGGAGTGGAACATGAAGAGGTCGAAACTGTGTGTGGTTTAATGTATCTTTGATGAGAATTGTTGAATTGATAGGACTAAAGGTGTGCTTGAATTCAGGTTATTTCTTCATTTGCTGCATTTTGGGTTTTGAGGGTGATTTGTACATTATAGGTTTCTAGTTTTGCATGATGCAACTATACCTAAATTTAATTGTGTTTTAAGCATGATTTCTGAGCTGTCCATATTGTGCTTTGTTTTTCTTACTTTTGATTGTGTATGATCATTATTAGTACGTACCTTGGCACGTGTACACAGAACTTTTCTGTTTGGGCCTGAAGTGTGGTCTGTTAACAAGAATAAGCTTGTGCGACATTTCATCACAAATGTGTTCTTTTGGTTGGGATTTCAACAACTCATCGTCAAGGATTAAGCATGTTATTCTGTTATGTTGACTTCTCACCAACATAGGAAGAAAAAAATCCGAGAGATTCTTTTTTATGTATGCTTTCGTGATAACACTTGATGTTAGAAATAGGAATGGTGGATTGGTATTTCCGTTTGAGTGTGGAAACAAGACTACCTTAATGTTACGTCCAGGATTGGCCATTGGATTTTATTCATTTCATACATATAAAAATGACACATTTCATGTTCATAGGGTTTCCACAATTGTTAAGATTTGGGACTTCTGGTATCATTATCTTTTTAGTAATTTTTAAATATAATCTTTGTAATTGATACAATCCAATTATTTCGTCTCCTTCTTTATTTAAAATTTTTAAGCGATATTTTTATTTTAATTTCTTATGAACTGAACTCGTCTAAAATTTATTAATC
>JAMLFT010007336.1:0-14934 GCA_026544285.1 Pachyrhizus erosus
ACGACGCTCTTCCGATCTTTTAGAAAAAAAATTATTTTAACCTTAAAGATATAAATTACCATGTTTTTAAAATATATTTTAAAATATAAAAATTTAAACATATGTATCAGTATAATATATAGAAATATAGATAATTAATAAACATATATAAAAATATATTTTATAATTTGTAATGTTAATTATAATTTTAAGTAATTTACTATAAATTATTTTAAGTTTAAATAATTTCAAAATATTTTAAAATTCATATTCATTCTTTAATTTCAAGGTCTCCATATGTCACAAACTTACAATCGTAATAATCATACAATAAAATTCAAAATTTACTATCAAAATTCAATAATATAACATTCATAACAAATAATTTCTACAATGTGAGACTATTACTATAAATTATAATATGGTATATTATTAATTATTATAATTGAGACAAAATTAAGTAGCTCTAATGGTTGAATATTAATATTCAAAAATTATTATTTAAACAACACACTAAGTAATTAATTTATATTGTATATACTTTTTTTGAAAAAAAAATATTGACGAAACGGCGCCGTTTCGAAATGGGAAAATATTCACGGCGAGAGGGCTAGAAAGCCTCAGTCCTCTGTCAACAGACTCTGAATTCCGAAACCGGCGCCGCCACTCTCTACACCCAATCCCGCCGCCACCTTGAGACGACACCGTCGTTTGGAACCGAAAGTGTTGCATCGTCACACATCGTATGCGATTTGCATTTCTGCTGCCTTTTTCTTTATCTTTTTCGATTTCCATGGTCGGATTTCACCTAAGGAGTGTCGATTGCAGGTAATGCCATTATATGCTTTGTTGATCGTTAATTTGTGGTTAGTCTTTTGTCTCACAGATTATAGGACATTGTCCGCATACAACTCTCAAGAAAGGTTGATTCAAAACAAAAGGTAAATTCTACATTTTTACATGATTTTGTTTCATCATTGTTTGTTCTTTCCCTTTATATTCTGGAAATTTGGAAAGAGATTATTTGAATCATAGTTTTAGGGGAAAGTTTGATACAATACAATGGTCATGAGCTGAAATAGAATAGTTTATAGTTAAGGAGAGAGGGGGCATCACCTTTTGGTATTGAGAGAAAATAAATTTTCATATAGCTCAAAAGCTATGACCTGCATACTAATTTTAAAAGTACTTTAGTTTTGGACTTTCTCCAACAAATATATGATCATTTCTCATAAACTCCCTAATGGTGATAATGTTGACCCTAGCATCAAGCGTGTAGAGGAGTGACTTACAAATAGCATATGTAGGCTACTTCTTTGTTGGAGAAATCAGTTTGCAACTAATAATAATTGTCACGTTTTATTGCAGGAATTTTGTGCCAGGGTTATTAGTGTTAGTAGGATTATCTACAGCTTAAACTTTTCACCAAAGTCTTTTCCAGGTAATTTTTAGTTTCATTAAGTTGTCCTGGCTCCATTCTGATGCTTGTTTTCTGCTTGGTAATATCGTCCATTGTTGATGTTGTTAATGATTAATTTTTGTTGGGGTTTGTTCTTTTACATTATTGTCTTGCTCGTTTAACAACTTGCATGTATAATGTGTTGTTGAGTTTTTGGTTTAACATGTTAACATATAGATTGGCTGGAGCAATAGGGGGCTTTACCAGATCAAGCTCTGAATCTAATATGTTCCCTCATCAACTTTAGGAATTGAATATGAGCGATCAAAACCATGTCCAGAGAGGTCCCAAAAAATATAGAAATGTACACCTTATTAGTACCTTCCAACCACCACCTACAACAATCTGAACTCTACCTGCACTTATTACTTAAGAATAAAGCTATAAAAATAAGTATTGGTAGCAAAGTGTGTTTTAAAAATAGCTATAAGTTGATACTTAACGCTCTCGCTGCCTTGGTTTTTTTTTTTTTTGTGTTGATTTGCTGGGATTATTTTTCTCATTGTGAATTCTGATTTTCAATAGAGTGATGTATGCACTCATTTCTATGTCTGAAAGTGTGTGTAGGGAATGTGGGTATTTAAAACAAACAAAATTTGCATTATTCTTGAGCATTTGATAAGAGGTTAACTATAATTGAAGGGATTGACCTGGAAAGTCCCCACTCTGTGAACAGTCTAAGAAGAACCCTGAATTTTTTACTTAAATTGAAGAGTTTGAACACAAATAGAAAATTAAGTTATTTATAACAACCTTGGGTTAAACCAGAATTTAAGTACAGCAACACTTAACACAGCCTTAAGCCCTAACAGAGACTTCTCTTAGTCCTCTGACTCCTCTCTCAAACACACAGCAAGAAAACCACATACAGAATAAAAATATATAGGTATTAACACATGCGCTGATTAATGCTCGAGAGTAACAAGGTAAGCTGATAATCTCCTTCATGTGCTTCTCTTCAGCTGGGTATTCATCATGCCTTGTTGCCTCACAATGGCCACATCAAGGTCAGCAAGTGAGGTGCTGCTTCCCACCTTTGCTAGGCCTATGCTCATTTGATCCTTCACTGCCCCAATGTCTCTGAGTTAGGTTGAATATGCCCTGAAAAATGTGATCCTCCTCGTGCTGATTATAACAGAAAGTCATTTGCTCTTATGACACAAGTGTTATCAATAGCGAATGGTAGAATATTGTGGAAGACCAAAATTCTGCCATATAACCATGCCATGGCGGGCTTCCATATAGCCACACCATTCCGCCATAGCGGCCATGGCGCCGCCATTTCATAACACTAAGGACATTCAAAATTATTTGCTCGGAAGGTTTTAGCATTGGGTTTGTGGTATGTCAAATTCGGGTGAATGCTACTGTAATTTCAGTTTTAGTTTTTTTCTCTCTCTCCCTAAATCCAATTGTACATCATATTTAATAAGTCACATTTACAATTGTTGTTACAACCAGATAGTGTGATTGATTTACACAGTTGATAGCAAAGGTAATTAAGAAAAGCGGCAGTCTTTCTTCTACACACATTTGATGGCTGAGTTAAATGCTATTATTCTGCACAAGTTATTAAAGGGCAATGACAAAATTGTGTTTTATAGTTTGTGAGTTGTAAAGTAGAAAAAATAAATATAGAAAAATGGCCATTTTGCTAACTTGTGTACGAACAAAAAAGAATGGCCACAAAGTTTTGTTAGACAAGGTATCCTCTTTTAAAATACTAATTTAGAATGTATGGCTGTAGCAATATTAGTAATTTTTTTTATACATACCAGTTTTATAACTTATTTGGTTATCTTATAAATTTATTTTTTCAAATTAAAAGTGTTTAATGAACAAGCTTATCTCACTAATCTATAACATTTTCCCATACATTACTTGAAGTAACATTTAAATTTATAACTTCATGTTTAACATGATTCTTTTCATATTTACCCTGATTCCTTAATAAAATCCTCCATTTACAGTCTCCTTTAATAATATATTATTTATTTTAATAAAAAATTTCTTTTGTGTTATACTTCTGTTTTGATTGTTATGGTATTTACACAATCCTAAACCCCCAATCCAATTATACATCATATTTAATAACTCAAATATACAATTGATGATCTATATCATCATTGAGCAGGTAGTGTAATATCTGATCTTTATGTCTTCCACTGAATTTTTGTGCATATAAATTGAAATTCCTTTCGATGAAATAAAAATAGTTTTTGTTTTTTAAATTTTATCAAATACCAATATCTTAATTTTATAAATGATAGAAGTTTAATTGTTTTATTAAAATACAAAATTTTAGAAGAAATTTGGATATTTTTATCAAACTAAGAAATTTTAAAAATGAAGAATTTTAATTGCTTTATTCAAACACAAGATTTTGAAATGAAGGAATTTAATTTCTTTATCCAAACAAAAAATATTGGAAATGAAGGAATTTCAATTGAAGCAATTGAAATTCTTAGAATTTAAAATTTTTAGAATTCTAAAATCCTCCATCCAAACACAACCTCAGATTTTTCCTTTTGGCTTTGTTGGATTTTTGGCCATATGGGCTTTTGGACTTGGCTAACATGGGCTATGGCCGAGTATGTAGTCCTTTACAGGAGCCGGATCCTTTAGTTTAACTAGCAAAAGTGGAAAAAATGGTTGGGTTGGTGTGGTCTGGTTGTCAGGTTGCCTTTTTTGTTGAGTAAATTCTATCTAAATGAAATTGTTTTATACAATTTGTCATTATAGATTCATAAATATGATGTAGTCTTGTACCTTATTTTGATTTGGATGTTTATCTGTGACAGCCGTATAAATCATTCTAGTTATGGGAGATTCTGATCAACCGGCCAAATCTGCTGAAAACCTGCAAACTGAACAAGGTATGTCTGCTTATTTTATGTCTAATTTGTCAATTTCTGCCTTTGCATTGGACTCAAATGTTCAATCTTGTTTGCTTTTTTTTCTTCTCTGCATTAATGCTTGTTACTATATTTTGTTTGTTTTCAGTGTGTAGTTTTTTCAGAAAGCCAGTTAATAAAAAGAATATAAGGAAACGAACTGTTGATAATGAAGATAATGAGGACTCAAACAATGAAACTTCTCTGTTGCATATTCAGAAGAAAACCGTAAAGCCTGACAATAAGTTATACTTTTCCACTGGCTCTTCAAAAAGCTCTGCATCTGCTGAACCAAGTGAAGAATCAGGAAAACCAGTCTTTCAGTTTGAGTCTTCAAAAGAGATTCAAGTTCAACATGATAGCAAAGCAACTGCAACTCTAGAGACTGAGACAGAGTTTTCAAAAGATGCTCGTGCCATACGTGAAAGAGCTCTTAAGCAAGCATCGGAGAGTCTGAAAGGGAAAAGTGCAAGCTCTGAGGGTGAAAAATTATATAAGGGAGTTAACAGTTACAAAGACTACAAAGCTGGCTTTCGCAGAGAGCAAACAATTGCTAGTGAAAAAGCTGGTGGGGCACACGGTCCACTTAGGGCTTCAGCTCATATAAGAGTTTCAGCAAGGTTTGATTATCAGCCTGACATATGTAAGGATTATAAGGAAACTGGTTACTGTGGATATGGTGATGCATGTAAGTTTATGCATGATCGGGGGGATTACAAGTCTGGGTGGCAGTTGGAGAAAGAATGGGAAGAAGCCGAGAAAGCAAGGAAGATGAGATTGGCTGCAGGTGAGGATGCGGATGTGGAGGAGGGTGCTAATTTAACTGATGAAGATGATGATGATTCGTTACCATTTGCATGTTTCATTTGTAGAAACCCTTTTGTGGATCCTGTTGTAACCAAGTGCAAGCACTACTTCTGTGAGCATTGTGCATTGAAGGTATAGACTTACAGTTGTTGCAAATAAGTTTTAATTAGAATTAGTTAGAAGTTATTTAGTGTAGAGCATGTGATTCAATATTTATAATTAAGATTTTATGTTAGTTATTTTAGTTTGATTATATTAGGTTGCAGTTGTTATATTACTCAGCTCTGAAAGATTTGATAGATTAAGCAGACCTGTTATTAATGAATACTGTGGGATATTCTTTGTGTCTTTTGTGTTGGGAATAGGCAGAGCATGCGTTTCCTTTAGACTTATGACATTGTTACTATTGTTACCGTAGTAACACGTAATTTGTTTCTAGTTAATTATGTCTAACTTTCTGCTTGTTTTGTTTACAGCATCATGCAAAGAATAAAAAATGTTTTGTCTGCAACCAGCCAACGCTTGGCATTTTCAATGTTGCTCATGAGATACGCAGGAAGATGGCTGAGGATAAATAATGTCTGTAGGATCTGTGGATCTCTTTGCTTTAAGGAAGTTATCTTTTCTCCCCCATTTGACTTTCATGTTAAAAAGTGATGCTATGTAATGAGTTGAAAACATACGGAGGTTTACACAGTGGGATTAGATCTTTTTCTTTTTGTTGTATTTCTTTGACATATAGATCCCAGAATATGTAACGGTGAGAGACATTTACCCATCTGTATATAGCATGTCAGTCGGGCATGCTGTGGTTCTTTTTGCAGTAGTTTGTTACTAAATTTTGAATAGAGACCTTTACTATCATAAAACTTATTGTTGAACTATATTGTCATTGTTGTCATGACTTAAATCAGATATGTGGCCCTGTTAGCAGATATGTTGACATAACCTGGTGGAATGATTAAATGTATGATTTTATGATTCTCAATAGGAATAAAAGCAGTAGATTGCTTCACTGAATTTAAATTACTTATAGATTCATTCTCAGTTATCGTCATTGATTTGTTTATTGGCCTTTGGATAGGATATTTGCAATGCCATCTTTCAATTTAGAATTGGATCATTGCACCTTCAGAAAGCACTGTTTTGTTGGAAACTTAATTAGAAGTGTCAATACTGTATAATCATGGATGCATTTTTTTCCTTGCAATTTAAACACATTATGCTAACTTAAGGAGATGCTAATTGCCTTAAGTTTGCACTCATTGTTCAGAGCACTTCAGATTCTTCCGTTTTTTGTTTGGATTAGGCCTTCTTGAGTGAAGATGCAGAATGGTTCCATTTTGGTAATTGGCCCTGCGGAATGACATTCAAGGAGTGAGATTTGATTGTTGGTTTTCATTGTTATGAAGACTTGTCTTTTGTTTGTCGAGAGTAATGTCAGAGGGGATTTTGCATATAACGCGTAACAATTTTTTCCTCTTCATTCTGGATGGGTTTTGATATTCTTTGGTACGAATAAAATTGCTTAGGCAATTTTAATGCCTTTGTTCAATTTTAAAACCTTTTTTCGAAATTAATTTTGGGATTAGAATCAATTTTAAAAGTGGTTAAAGGTTTAAAGCTGATTTCGGAAGTAATTTTACAAGTGATTTATGATTCAAAATCAATTTTGAAATCAAATCGGCTTTTATCTAGTTTTGAATCTAAAAATTGGTTTCAAATGAGTTCACATAAACTTCAAACTATTTTATAGAAAAATGTAGTTTTGTTTTTAAAGTTCAAACCATTTTAACTGTTTGATTTAATTCCAATTTGATTTTTTCAAAAATTCAGATCATGTTCATTCCAAATTTTTAGGGAGATTTTACACTTGCTATAAAGAGGTTGAAATTCAAAATGATGGATTATTTTCATATGATAATTACTGGTATATTTGGTGATTGAGGAATAAGGAAAAATTTGAAAAATAATTTGCTAAGCCATCACAAGCTTTGACTCTTATCTTCAATTTATTGTTGGATGCTTGATACAATAGAAAGTTTTTACTTTTGATATAAGCCTTTTCATGTAATTATAGGTTGGGTCAAATTTAATATGGATGAAGCTTTAAAGAGAAACCCATGTAACGATAGATATAGTGGTCTAATTTGAAGTGTAGATGGTAGATATGGGAGCTCGTTTGTCATATAGGATATTGCTTAGTTTTCATAACTAAGGTTTAGGAATTTTTGATGGGTTTGCAAATGGTATGTGTTTTGTAATAAGTCCTTAATAAGGTTCAATTTTCAAGGTATGATTCTCTAAAGTTATTTTACTTTAATGTATGTGTTTAACACAAGTGATTAGTGTTATTGATGACATGCATATCAACATAACAATAAAGGGAATACTTTTGCAATGATTATAATGAATCAATCTGTTAAGAATCACTAGGACACATTTTAACTCCTTACAAGAATACACATTTTAAGACTGGTTTAACCACACATTTAAGAAGTAATGTCTCCTTAAAAACATCAATTTACTCCACCAATAACATCACCATGTGTCTTGTAACAATAATTATTGTGGAGAACTCGAAGATCAACACTCATTGTTCTAAAGTTAAACTGTCAAGCATCCAAAGGCTTCCAACTTTTTATGTCGAGATGTGATGGTTAGTGGATAACAACCATCATCCCTACTCTTAGTTATACCAAAGTTTATCTCAGAATCAATTATAATCTCTTATTCCAAAATTTGTTACTTTGCTAGAATCCTTATTAAATTTTGTGTTAGAGTCTCTCCAACTGTCACTGCATTCGTCCATACACATTTAACTATACTCAACCACTACTAGAGTAATAAGTTCTAAGTAATTAGAGTCTCAAATTTTGTTAAATAAAATCTGATTTTTAACTAGAGAGTAATTAGACTAATGCAATCTCTGGTTAAAAAAAAGAAGGAACTACTGGACAGTTTTTTTGTAGAACCCCACCATGTACTGGACAGGACAGTTCCACTACATGAGAGAAAATGCACCCAAAAAGAAAAATATCACTAGGAAATAATATTCCTTTAATTTAAAAAAAATAAATATTTAGGAAAAAAATAGACACTTACAAAAATATGAAAAATGACGGTTGTATACCTTTTGAGATGTCTTTAGAGATTTGTATCCATCCTCTGTGGTAAGAGATACAGAAAGAGGAAAGAGAAGAAATGTAAAATATAATAAGAGTTGTAAATGTGAGACGGAAATAAGGAGAGGAAATGTAAAATATAATGAAAATATGATTAAAAAGAAATATAAAATTAAAAAAGAAAATAGAAAATAAAAAAAAGAAAATGGAGTTATAAGAAATAAAATTATATCCAATCATTATAAAAAAAATTTATATATACATATTGTAAGTATATATACTTTTTTCGTTAGAGAATGACCTTGTATAGATATTGGGTGTATTTTTTAGAACTAAATAATTGACAATAAGATAGAAATAAATTAAATAAAAAAATTTATACGTATTTTTTATATTTATTAAAATTATGTTTTTAGTTTAGCGTAACAATATCAGTATGATTAATTTTTAAGAAAGTTGTGTTTTTTTGCCTAGTAATATATGTTTACGTTTTTAAATACTTAATATAAGAAAATGCTGTTTATTATTTCGTTACTAGCCCTTAAAATATTAAGATTAGCCTGTGTAAACGGGGAACTTGATCAATCTTTCTGTATTCAGTCATGAATAATAAATAGACTTGAGAGTTTTCGAAAATTTTAGTATACACTCATTTCAATATAATGCATCTTTATTTCAATTTATTTTGGAAAATAATTACTTAATTTTTGTTATCTACATGAACAAATTTATGAAATAAGCACTATCTCAAACCTATGCTATTCCAAAGTAGGCTATTCGTTAACTACAACTTACTAAGATCACGAAATGTAAGTGATACGAAATAAGAAGCGATACCTACACGAGTCTCCACAAATTTAAGTCAATAATAAAAAGACGGATTTGAAAAAACCATATTAAAGAACATTTGTTTCTTAGAATTATAATAAAGGTTATGCAAGCCAATTAAATTTAAGCCCACGTCACTTGTTACAACAATTTTGTTCGTACTATGGTCATTTTTTCGTGTGCCAGCAAAGCGGGGAAAGATGTTAGACGGAAACCCCCACCGAGAAATGAGCATCATACTAAATTTCAACATAGTTATATAACATAATTCAATAAAGATAATACAACTCAACCAACATTAACCAGGTAAAGAGCATTACCTAGTGTATTCTTGTACAGTGTTCCTCCCAAGGACAGATGAACACTTCCATATACTCATCATGCTAATTTGTAACATCCAAGTAAAAAATAACTACTATACTGATGTAATTTGATACTAATTATTACGATATTTTCCTTCCATACTAAAGTTCTAGGTGGAGTTTAATTTGTAACATACAAAATTCTGCGCATTACATCATCTTAAGCAATCACAGAACCTCAGTTGATCAACGTAATATACGATATGAATATATGAGAGAGGAAATCAAAGAATAAAGCAGCAAAATAAAACAAAGCACGCATTCCTCGTGTCCAACTCTTCATCTTCTTCGGTCATCCCTGTACGTGTCTTCAGTTTCCTTATCCTTTAAGAAGCCAAGAAAAGCAAGAAACCCAAAAAAGAAGAATCCACCAGACCAGTTGCCTCCGCCTCCACCACCCCCACCACCACCATCATCATCATCACGAGGTGGAAATCCAGTTCCACCATCGTCTAGTTGTGGTGACTTCTCCTTGCCTGAAAATTCAATTAAACCATGATGGACAATCTAGAGCATGCTTTGAAAGAGTCTGTAACAAATAACATTTGTGTTTCATATTGTTTTCCTATGGGTACTTAATAACACAGAGCAAAATGAAGTTAACTTTATTTTGAAGGACTTCTGCTCACTTTTCCAAGTTTGAAAGCAGGATACTTCTTTTAGAATGGACAATAGGTCCTTAATTATTTGTTTAAAATAGACATTATTCTGACAAATAGATCACAGGAAAATTGTAACAAGGGAAATGATAATAACGTTTGTCATCTGCAATTACCAGGAATATGAGTAATTGTAGGAGCCTGGCGAGTAACAGTTTGGGTTTGCTCTGCACCACATCTTGCATTCTGCGTAATTCAGAGGAGATTAGTAAAGGGAGAAACGATAAAGTATTATCTTTTTTTATTATTAGTATTTAGAAAATGTGTTCAGATACGAAATCTTAACAGAACATGTATTTTCTTAGTATATATATGAGGAAAATAATAGCATGAAATTGTCTGCCGGGTAAGTGACCACAAGGAGAGAAATAGTTATGTTTAAGCTTAAGATAGTTTTGAACAGAAAACACAGATAACAGATCAAAGCATGTAAATCTTGGATTCACATTAATGTATGATATTTAATGCCTCAAAGTATGCCATAAGTCAAAATCTACATGTGAAAATTTCCAGTCATTTATTTCATGTCCCCAAAATATCCTAAATGGCCATTAAAAACAATTTGCCCCTAGTGAAGTTTTCCCTAAGTGGTTAGACAATACATGCCTTATAGGTGAGAACAAAATAAACAAGACCTATATGAAATATATATTCAGAGTTAGGGAACTGATAAACAACTGGAAGGGGATGAAAACATCAAAGATGAACTTAAGAGAGTAAAGACAATTACCAAAGCTGCAGCACATATTATAGTTGCTGTCTGAGTAGAATGAGCTCTTCTATCAAATGGAAACTGTGTACTAGATATTGAATTATTAGTTGTCTGTAATCGTCTTGGGAAGCTCAATGAGGAAACAACACTCTGTTCGATGCAGTGGCCACCTCTTCTCACTGTTTATAAAAATACAATCACTTTAATATCATCACGAAATTTAGAAAATTGAATTATCTTTTCAAGCATTTAGGAGAGTGCAAGGATTTTGAATCAATCTCAACTTTAGCAGGAAAAAATGGAATGGAAATAGGGAATGGAGAGGGTTACATTAAGCCCTTTTATACTTTATGGAGTCAGGGAAATTATGGTTGCTCGTCACTTTTATTTTGCATCTATATCAACGCATCACAATGCCTGCACAGAGAAATCCTTGGAGCTATTTTCGTTGATGAATATGTTGCGATTCTCTAATTCCAAGGATTACTCTGTGCAGGCATTGTGATGCAAAATAAAAGTGATAAGCAACTGTAATTTCCTCAACTCTTTATCCTATATCTAGGTTTAAATTGAAATGCAACATACAAAAGTCAGAAGTTATCATTACCTGGTGGTAGTGCGGGCAAAGATGCAACAGCACTAGTAGCCAACATTGATAACCAAACAGGAAGAGAACTAACATGAAAACGAAATTTCACTTTAGGAAAAAAAGTAGGAAAGTATAACTGAAAAAAATAAAAGATAATATCATTAACCAATATCAAAAGGTAGTAAAAATTGTACTACAGAGAGTATTGAGAAAAAACAACTCCCAATCAAGGATTGTTATACCCAAGTCTCCAACAAAGAACCAAGATGATTCAAAAGGACCAAACAAAAAAGAGCCAAGACTGGACACTCAGCATAGATTATTTATAGTTTTATATTTACAATGAAACTAAAGTTTAGATTGGGGGAAGGCTCTCCACATTCCATGGTCAGACTGCTGATTGCTTATCAATGGGGGATTCCAGTCATGCAGTTACCATGAGCAGAAGGTTGAAGGTAATTAGATTGCCAACAGATGCTTTTGTGCAATGCAAATAACAAATCAATCTGTCATTTATTTCTACTCTTCACAGTTGAGCTTTGTTCATATAAAAAAACAATCTCCAGCACTCCCTACCCACCTAGTTTATCGTATGAATTTTCATAGAAGGGTGGACACAAACAACAAAGAATGCTAACAAGAGGAAATCAGAAATTTCTTTAAAAGAATACATTCTTTGTCTAGTAATTGGAATCAAAATTGTTTTACACTAGTCACAAGTCTCAACTTCCAATTCACACCGCTATATCCGTCAACATACAAACATTTTACACCGTCATCCAAAAATATGCACCGTCGCCAAATAATTGAATGAATTTGACATCTCAAAAAGCATTGTCAAATTATTACTTCTCATTCATCAAGCCATTAAAAGACAAAGCAACACGTCATTGAATGATAATTTAAAATTCCTTTACACCAATAGTGCATCAAAACTAAAACCCTATATCAAATTACAAGCCCTAACAATGTATCCACAGAGAATTGGCTTCAGCATATTTGAAATTCTTATCCTATGGCAAAAGTGTCAAACCCCTCAAAACTATTTCCACAACCTCTAAAATTCAAATTTTCTGCGTACACAACGTCTTCCAACATAAGTAAAGAAAATAATTATGCACCTCAAGACACACAGAACCAAATACAAGGAAAAGTGCATTGTTTTCACTGGGGTTCACGAAAAAAATCAACAGCTTCTGCTGAAATTGAACCGGAGATTCTTTACAATACAACAACCTAACCACTCAGCAACAAAGGTGGCCAAAAATACCATTAAAATTGAACCTTTACGGTGATATCACAGATAGAACAAAAGATTGTACCTTTTCACGCAGAGACGTCGATGTCTTTCGAATTCACGAGTTTACCGAACGAGAAATTTTGGAGGAATTTCGAAATTGGGAGCTCCGAGTGAAAAGAGGAAACCCTAATGAAACAGACGAAGAAGACGATAGAGAGGAGAGAAGAACCAAATTGGTCCCAATTCACAAGAAACCTTCAAATTTCAACCACATCTTTATTTAATATTTTATTATTATTATTATTATTATTATTATTATTATTATTATTATTATTATTATTATTATTATTAAATCATTATCATATTCGCCCAAAAGGCCTAAACTATACTTTTTCCGTTATTTTTTTTAATGTTCTAATTTTGTTAAAGATTTTTATTTTCATTTATTTATCGTTTTTAAAGTTTAAGATAATAATAATTTTTATTTTTTCAATTATATTCTTATTCTTCACTTAATTTTTAATTAATTTATACATATATATTTATTATGAAGTAAAAGTAAAATAAATAAATAAAAAAAATTATAATTATTTTATTAAGATAAAAAATTATTATATTTATTATTTTTAGATAAAATTTTAAAAAACAGATAAAAAAATAATGAAAGAGTAATACTGATTTTTGCAAATCATCAGGGGATATTTGTTAAAAATAAAGTTTTTTATTTCATTTTAGAATCATCGTTCCCTAATTTTTAAAAATGAATAAAATCGGTCTAGTCCTTTATAAATATTTGTAGGAGTATTTATATAATTTTTTTAGGACATATAAAAAAATATAAATTTTTTAGGAATTAAATAATAACGTAATATTTTTACCATGATAAAATTTTATTTTTAATTTAATAAAGTTAAATTCTCACCTGAAAATAATTTTGTAAAAAATCTACCTAAAACATATTTTGAAAAATATTATTTACCAAAAATATTATTTTTAAAAATAGATACCAAAGTGGAAAACAAATATTCATAATTTAAAATTCTCAAAAAATTAAAAACTTCTCTCCCAAAAAGGCGGTTAGAGTTAACGTTGTGGTGAGGATTGAGTAAATAAATTCGAACTTCATTATTATTATTGTCTAAAGAAAAAAATCTTTCATTTTCTTTTAAGGTAAATTTATTATGAATTTTATTAAACTGTATAAATAATTTAGAGATTGCTTAAATATATTTTACTACATTTTGTGTTTTTAGTTCATACAAAAATTTTCTTTTAATGTTTATAAAAATTTATTTTACAATTTGATTCAATGAATTATTTTATCTTTAAAAGTGAAAATATTATCAATTTATTTTCTAAAAGTAACAAAATAATAAAAATGTTTCTGAAAGTATAATTTATTATTATTTTAATTTAATATTAAAAATTATGTGACTTAAATGAAAATAATAATATATTTTTAAAAAGTAAAATAATAATAAATAATTAAATTTAAAACTAAAGTGATAACACAGATACTTTAAAACTTTTTTTTATCATTTTATTACTTTTAGGAATTAAATTCCCAATATCTCACTTTTGTAAAAATAAAATTTGTCATTTATTCCTACAATTTTAGTCGTTACCAATCTATCATTATTTATCAGTAACATGACAATCGTATATTGGAGAATAAATAAATAAATATCTTATAATATTAGAGAACCTACTATCAAAAGTTTTACAATTTTATAAAAATTAAAAAATATTATTAAAAATTAAAATCACAAATAAAATTTTGTAGGAATCAAAATAATAATAAAAATTATAAGAATTAAAAACATAAATTAAAAAGATATTTAATTCTATTTTTTATATCATGAATAAATTATTATTTTAGTCTATTTATTTAATTAATTTAAATTAATTTTTTGTTATTAAAAAACTTAATTTGATCTCTTTATTTTCAAATTAATAAATATTGTTCTTTCCATTAATGTCATTTAGATTTTTAACATAAGTATCCTATGAAGAATTACATGTTTTTTTTTTTCTATCATGTATTTGAACAATTAGCATAGTTTCTCACAATTGGATAAAAATATAACATTGCATCAATTTTAATAACAAATAGACCACTTATTAAATTAATTAAATAAATAAAGACGCTGAATTAATAATTTAGCCTTATGTTGTCATTCACTTACTAGTTGTTTTTAAGTCAAATTATTTATTATTGTGTATGAAAAGTTTATTCATTTTTATAATAATTATTTTAAAATAATTTATGATTTGTTAATA
>JAMLFT010007337.1:0-14934 GCA_026544285.1 Pachyrhizus erosus
AACTAACAGTAAATTAAAATTATTTAATCTTAAAAATTTAACAACTAATTATGCAATTAAATTTATATAGAGATTAAAATTATATAATTATAATACTATAAGAAGAAGAAATAAATTTAATTCTTTATTTTTTTTCTTTTCTCTTTGGGTGCTCAATTAATTCGTTAGTTTAACAAATGTAAAATGAATTGAATAAATCACCACGGTGGGAATCGTATTATATCTGAAAGTAAAAGAAGAAAATAAAAATGCTTTAATACTTACATTCTCCATCTAAGCTTGATCTAAGCTTGATTGTTGCTTTCTAACATCAGCCCAAAATGAATATGAGGGAAATGTGCCCACTAAAAAAAAAAAATACTAATTTCAGTAGCTTATATATTATCATAAATGGATGTCTTTGTTTTATATTATAGTTTCATTAAGTTATATGTTCAGTATAATCTACCACTTACGTTCTTCGCAGCTGTACTGAAAGCTTCCCTGTGACTGATATGAGGATTATTGGCCTTGATCCTTTGAATCTCTTCCCTGCACATGAATAAACAATGACATTTCTAAGATGCTTCCACATCGACATTTGAAATATATGTACACATACATAATGTATATTATTTACTTGATGAACTGATTATAAGCAGAAGGTACACGTTGCCTCTTCTCAGGAGCTGGGAGAAGAAAAACAATAATCATGAGATCCATATTGCAGAAAATCCAATAGATAGATTCGAGAAAAAAAAAAAAAAAGGAAGAAGCAAAGACAAGAAATAAGTCTGAATAAATTTCATCAGAAAAAAATAAAAAACTCTTCCCAAACTAAAATTAACTCAAGTTAATGAATAGAAATTCTCTCGTATTAACTTTTACAAAAGATTATTTTTAATTTATAAATGAGTTAATTTTAATTTACTAAAAAATATATTTCATTTTTAAAAAATATTTTAAGATAAATTTATTCAAATATATCTTATATGGTTATGATGAAGTAAGATTGGGATATTAAGTGTAGAAAAGCCAAGAGTGTTGGTTACTCACGCCGGTTCACAACCCTTTCTTCAGTTACAAGAGTGGAGGATGCACGCATTTGAATGTTGTTGCATTTAGAAGTGGAGCCTGTGTCAATTCTGTACTCTGGATTGGAGTAGCCAGATGCCTGAAAGTGCAACTTAATTAGCAAGGATCATCCCCAAATACAAGAAAGAGAAGCAACAAAAGAGGAAAAATTAAATTATATAAATTTTTTATAGGAAAAATAAGTTTATAAGAATGGAAGAAATATTCCAACCCTTGTACAAATTGAGAATACAAAAAAGGAGTAATCCCATCCTTAAATTTTGGATAGAAGTGATTTTGATAGAATTAATTGTGAACCGTACCTAATTGGATAGAAGTGAATGATCAAATTAATCTCAATCGTAAATTTGCAATTGAATATGCATTATTCATTAAAAACATAATTAATGAACAATGACTTACTCGATTTACTAACTCCAGAACTAAAGCATTAATTTTTATATTATAAAAAAGATAAATAATTTTGGTTCCTTTAAAATATTTTCAAACTTGATTTTAAGCTTTTAAATATTTTTTTGTCTCTCTAATGTAAAAATACTCTACTTTTCATCTTTTAAGTGTATTTTGTGGCAGTTATAACCCCTATTAAATGTTAATTATAGTTTGAAATCTAAATTTCTATTTTTGATTAGAGAGATAAAATAATTATTTCTATGACTTTAAACAGATAAAAAAAATTTACACTGTAAAATATATACACTTATATATATATATATATATATATATATATATAAGAATTAACTGATATATACTTTTTAAAAAATAAATAAATTAACAAGTTACAACATTAATTTATATAAAATATATTAAATGTGTAACTTGCTAATACATTTATTTTGAAAAATCAGTAACTGTATATTAACATTCAAGCTAAATTATATATGTTTATTTGTTATTTAGAAGGAATTAATTTAGATATAATTTCCATTTCCTTATAATATATTAAATGATGTAATACATTCAAATACTCATTCTACAATGTAATTGAATTAGGTTATATATCACACCTGTATTTATGTCCTTACCCCTTCCCCCAATACCACAGACTTCTTTTCTAGTTAGTATAATTTATAACTAAAGCATAATGTTGGATGGGACTTTTTTTTTTTCATCTTTTGGAGAGGAAATGCTAACTAGACACTATACGTATATGCAACTAGAAGAAGCGAATGCAGAATTGCTACTGAGTTAGAAGATGGAAAAAATACTCACCCACTGATAAAAGGTGTAAGATTTGAAATGATGCTTTCTCATAAAGAAAAACCGAAAGCATCTTTAAAACCCCTGACTAGTTAGATGAGAATGCGACTTAACATATCAGATAAATGCAGTACATGAAACCCAGATTGACAGTTGTTCAAACTTCGAATGAAGGGCCTAGAGTTAGCGATCTAACCATGATTGCAACGGGGTCAAACATGTTTTCACAGTAGAGGACATAGATCTTGAAAAGAAATCATTAAACATAACTAAGAAATCAATCAAGTCTCATGATAGTAAAATAAAAAAAATATTTAAATATATAATGAATCTTTAAAAAAATAAAGCTTAACCATATAATTAAAATAAATTTTTAAAATTAAAATTTTCCCCTTTTACCTTTTATCTTTTTCTCATAAAATATGCTTTCTCTCTATATATATATGCCTTGCTGAATAATTTTAAATCTTACCGTGTTCCATCTCCTATTATTCTTCTTGCATCTTTTATGGTAAATATAAAAGATATTTTACAATTTTAAGACATTAAATATATTGAATTACTTAATTATCATGAAAGGTATATTGGGAAAATTTTGGTGTAAAAGAATATAAACATTGCTCATGTCTTATCTTAATGGAATAATGGGTTATGATATACATACCCTGACGCCTCTAGTAAAAGTGAATAAATGAAGGAAGCATCAAACATGCCTATGTTGATTTTTTTCATAGGATATATGCCTATGTTTATTTTTTAATAGGCTATGTATATGCCTATATTTATGGCGGCTGCAGGTATAGCTAGGGTTTCAGTACTGTGATAGAACTCAACCAACCACTTTGAAGCAGAAATAACAGACATGCTTTGAAACGCTGGATTTTGCGCACAGGAAAACAGAATCTGCCTGAGAGGCTTCGCTTTGCTAAAAAAGCATAATTCACCAGAAACCCTAGTAGGATTCAGAAATCAAAGAGGCTATACACGCAGTAATATTAATTTTATTATCGATATTTTGAAAATATTTTGATATTTCATATATACAGTAATTTTGTATCAATAAATAATAATACTTGTAAATAAAAAATATAATCAGATTTAGTTATCATTTACTTAAAAAAATTATATTAATGATTGAATGTAAATATAAATATGATATTGAGTTAATAACACTGTGATTTTGTATATAAGATACTAATTTAGAATTGAATAAAACAAGGAATCAAATCTTTTTTAACAAATTTATTAGTTGGTTTCATCAATAAAAAACCTTCCCCCAACAGAAATAGATCATCACATCTATAAGGTGAAAGTGAAACTGTGTTGAAAATGTGAGTGCGAGAAATATGTAATACCTGAACATCTTGCCATGATAGTGACTGAAATGCAGCAGCCATGTTCACGGACCACAGATTGGTGCAGTGCCCACATCGAACGGTCACAATGTCCAACAGGTTACTGCATGGAACACTCACCTTCATAAAAAAAATGTTTTGTCAAGCACTTCAAACATTAGAAATGTGTATATATTGAGTTTATATCCTCTCGTTTCAAAACTTTTCAGTACAAGACAAATACACGCTAACAGATTAAATGATTGGAAAATTTTCATACAGTTTTTTTTTTTTTCTCTCTCTTGTTGAAAATTTTTTGTGTTAGAGTGGATCTACGTACGTAATATATCCCATCTCTCCTTATAAATAAGTTTTAAGTACAAAAATAATTATTAGAAAGCTAAGAAAGAAAGTAACACAGATCACATGATGATTTCATGCTTGGGATCATCGGATCTGATGATTTTGAGAAAGAAATAAAACCCTAAAATTGAAAGCTGCAAATCCAGGGTTGGAAACGAGCATTGTTAAAAGATTTATGCTTTTCTTTAGTATAAGGGAAAGGTAATTCAAGTCTGAGGGTGGGAAGATAGGAAATTAAATTGCTGTGAAGACTTGTCCAATCACATAATCTCTGAGTTGGCGTTTTCATGAGGAGACCGCCCTATTTAACAGAACAGTTATGTGATACAATCAACCATACCCACATCTGGTCTCTCTTTCTCTTTCTTCACTACCTTGGTTAGACAGAGAAAGAGAAAGAGAGAGAAAGAGAAAGTGTGTGTGTGTGGGTGGACTTCAGGTATGACTTTTCTTAACTTGATTGCAAAAGAAGAGGAAAGGGAAAGTCCTTGGATGGAGAAAAACAAGGAAGCCCAGAAGGAAAGATGATTATAATTTTATTATAGAATTGCATTTAAATTAATACAGTAAATAATACAAAGAATAGTTTCTTTTCAGGATCTAAATAAGTTCATTTCTCCATGGATGAAAAAGGAAACATATCCAAGTTTATATATATATATATATATGTGCAGTACAACATTAATTAGCAGCTAGGTATTTGAAAGAAGGAGGGTTTTGACATGCAAGAGATGAAAAGTGAATCTCTTTCAATGAATTGTAAAGAGTAGTTTCTCAAATTAAAGATACCGCAAGAACAATGTGACAAAAGTTGCAGGGGATGTAGCAGAGTTGCTCAGGGGCAACATCGATGCTGCAGCTTGACATGTCTCACAAGCTTCGTAACCCAAAGAAGGAAATATGAAAGAAAGAAAGAAGGGAAGGGGAAAGAGGCAGGAGGGGGATGTAGATGAAGCTAATTGAGAAGCTCTCCTTTTGCAATTTTTGGAAGCCAAAGTTGAAAGCAAAGCCGTTTTATTCTCTTTCCAAACCCGTTTCTTACTTTGATACTATACTGAGTTATGTATGTATAATATTTAATGTAATATTTTCTTTATATCCCAATGGGGTAAATGCTATATTCACACTCACCATTCTTGTTTTTTATTTTCTTTATTTGTTACTATCATCTCATGTTTTCACTCTTTTGCATCTGTATTTTTTACTCTTTCATCTTTTCTTTTTTTTACCTATAAAATTATAAAAGTTACTTCATCCGTCCCCAAATTATTGATATTTAAGGTTTTCTTATATTAATTAAAAAAAATAATTATTTTAAGAAAATAACGTTTCAATAAATATATTATCAAATTTTTTAAAATAATAATATCTATCAGATAGTAAAATTGAAATAACAATTTTAATATCTAATTGAATATTAAAAGATTCAGTCATTTTAAAATATTTTTTAATTGTTAAAACTTCAATTATTTATGGACGAGAGTAATATCTTTGATCTTGATATAAGTTACCATTTAAAAAATTGTTGATTTTTTTTATCAAACATTTTATGAATTCTATAAAATATTTATTTTTTTATTATATTTATATTTTTATTGATACTGTGCATGATATTCTCATACTTTAATGTTTTCACACCATTTAAAATAAATGAATGATTTTTTTGTTATGATTCAAACTGGAAGGTTCTTTGCACATGCCTTTTAAGACTTGATTGGGTTTGAGTTACTGGGCTATCTTATTGGCTTAATTCGCTAGACTGGGAAGGAGGATGTGCCTGTTTTGAATCCAAAGATGTAACGACTATTAACTAGCTAGTCATAGAAAGGAAAGAAGAAGCAGGAAGAACAAGGTTAATATGAACACAATTATATTTGTCTTAATTAAAAATTTGAATTTAATTTTTATATATTGTCAATATAAAATTCTGTACTGTTAATAAATTACAAATCACTAAATATGACTGTTAAGTCAATTATTAGAAAATTCAATAATGATTTTACCATCAATACATTTTAATTAAATTCTTAGAAAACTATTTTGTTATTTTTTTAAGAATACTGTCTAAAGATAAATACAAAAATGGTTCAAAATAATTAAGATTCATTTGATAAAGTGAAAGTTTTTATTCTTTTTTTTTTTCATTTTATTTATCATTTAGCCCAAGTTTTTTCTAATGTTTCTTCTCCTTAAAAGGAGAACCTGGCAAAGCACATTTGAAAAACAAAAAAACTCTTAGAAAATAAAGCAGCTTGTTTTCTATGAAAGAAAGAAAAAAGAGAGGAAGTAGTATTTTATTTATTTATTAAATAACTAACTGAAGTAGATTTTAAAAATAAACTGCACAACTTATTCTCCTTCTCCCTCTCATTTTAAATTAATCGATCTAGGAAAAAACAATTCGTTTTAAAATAATTTTAAGCTAAAACTTATAAACAACTTATAATTTATTTAAAAAATTCCTAGGTTGAATTTTAAATTTAGAATAAGTTTTAAATCATGGATCAGATATACCAGCGGCAGACAGAGAATACCACTACTGGGAAATATAAAATTATTGCAGCTTACAATCTGTGTTCAAAAACTAGTCTTAATAATTATGGTTCTTGCAAATCATTTAACATTATGAGTTGTGTTATTAGTTCTAGCAAAGTTGAATAATTGAATCCAATTAATTCTTATTCAATTGAGTTGATTATTTTTAACGTTAGGCACAAACAATGTAGTTTAATGTGTGATTTTGTTTGTGTTTAAAAATTAAATCAATTCATATGCTCTGTGAAATAATTAAAAAAAAAAAATTATTTTATCCCGTACGTGTGCTTCTACATATTATTTTTAATTTTATATATTATTTTAAGCTTTTAACCGGGTAAATAAAGATTGAGTATTTAAATTAATTTTTTTTTCATTATAGTGTTTGTGTACATCTTTAGCTCAAGTTTTGGTGTATAATTTGATATATATTTTCATTTAAAACATGAAAATAGAGTAAGAAAGGAAAACAGATACATATTCAATTTATTTTATTATACTGTGCGTTAGGTCTAATTAAAAAAATTTAACCCTTAATTTTAATGTTAGCAAAAAAACAAACATAAGATATTTATATTTTGATAAAAATTAACATTCTTTATGTATTATAGTTCATATGATATAAAATGTAACTAGGTATGTCTAATGTCTATATGCTCCTTGAAAACTTTATAAGAGGTCATATATTTTATAATTGTTCAAAGTTAAGCATGCTTAACTTAAAGTTTTTAAGTGATGAGTTATCAAAAGATAAATATATATTATTAGTATATGTAATATTAATTAATTCATTTAAGTTATTCTCAAATATATAGTCATATACTTGCACAATTTTTGAATTCTTCTTTCTAGTGTACTTTCAATTCATTAATGTGTCTCTTTTGCTAGAAGCTTGTTAGGAGTCACTCCTTGTTTGTATCTTATCTCTTTTGCATTGACGATCACTCCTTACCCCTGTTAGCACTTGAGATGATATAGTATGTTCTAACTCGCTTAGTTGTAGCATGTTGTTTATGATGAAATTTGATGTATATATTCATAAATAAACATAATCCCATGAGTATTTGAGGAAGGAGATAGGTACTTTCTTTGTAGACCTTTATCCTCATTTGTAGGCCTATTTACCATGAGTTTATGGTTAAATATTTTTTTTTATCAATATTGAAGATTGATCATGAGAACAAATTAAAATTATATTAAAAATAAAAGTCCATTGAATATATAATCACATTAAAAAAAAAACTATGCATAAAGATCCCTTTAGAAATAGAAATATTGATTAAAAGTAAAACAATACTAAATGTAAAAATGTAGATAAGTAAAAGGATTTGAGTTCGGAGAAAAAATGTAAGGAGAAGTAGACATTGCATAAATGTAAATGAAAAATAATGGAAAGATAAAATGTAATTAAAATAACTAACTATTATTGAAATGGTGGTTGGAAACATTGTAGTAACCCATCGATTTGTGAGCGTTGAAGGGACTTCTAGATATGTGAAGGTTTCTAGGTTCCAACCATTATTACATGGCACAAGTTTGATATTTATGGAGTACAATTCCTAACTTAAAATAATTGCTAAAAACTTCTTCAAATAACTTTTTAAGACTACTCCTAACATCTTGATGGTTGATTTTTTTTGTCTTTGATCTATACTGTTGATAACATTTTGATATCAATGGTCTTAAATATTCAATTTTTTAATATTAGAGTAACAACATGAAAAACATTATTTCAATGCTTAGTCCAATAATATGTTTTTTAACACATGCTCAAAGTTTTGTTTGTGACAAGCTTCATTTGATAAATAAATCTTCTAAACTTCAAGGCATCTGAAAGCATTATAAGTTAAAATGGTGTATCCTTTAAGATTGAGTCTTTTTTACTAAAAAGAGACGAAAAGGAAAAGTTTGTTTGCCCTTGTACCTCAAAGCATAATTGACAAAAGAACAGAATGGATAAGACAATGTTATAAACTTAGAAGATATAAGTACATGCAAGTATATATACTTCTACCTACTACACAAAAAATGTACAAAAAGAGATTATATAAGATGTATGCTTTATGAGAATATCCTTGTTAGAATGAAAAATATATTTAATACAACATTTAATGCCCCTTTATATTCATTTCAAACAAGAGAAAAAGGTTTTAACAACTAGTTTTCAATATTGTTTATAAAAGCCTCACTAGTTAACAAATTATAGGATTGAAAATAGTTTACTACATTCATTTACTCTATCATTTGAAGAAGTTTCTTTGTAAAACTTGTAAATACTCTATGAGAATTTAGACTATTATTTATAGTATTCAAGATTAAAGAAATGATAATCTAGGGTTCTTGTCGTCATTCAAAGTTGAAGAATTTTGGTGAGTCTAAAAAAAATTATTTAAAGAATATTGAGTTAATGTCTAAGGAGACAAGTGAAAATTACCTTTGTGTTGATTGACTAAAGAATCAAGGAAGAAATAATACTTATAATAGCATAGAATATGGTTCCTGTTAATGTATGCTAGTGAAAATGTTAATGACATGTAGTTTAATATATGAAAAAAAAATTATGTTCACCAATAAGTGTTTTACAAAATTACACTTCATTCGTAGGATGATACCATTCAATCATCTTATCAAAGTTGTAGGTTTTTAAAATAAGCCCCATCTAGATTGTTTTTTACATGTTTTTTTTTTAAGATTTGCAAAAAGATTTTAAGAAACATAATTCATATCCTTTTTGTATTTTCTTCTACTTTCATTATGTGATAACATTTTATGATAATAAAAATTATATATTTTAAAATTTTGTCTTTTTTATTTTTATGATTTTGTTAATAATTTTAATTTTTCCTTAATTATAATTTGATTACTTTTTTTAGCATATAGAGGTAATTTTATGTAAGATCACTAATATAAAAATTACTCTTGTGACACATTTTGATATGGAATTACTAATGAAGTTTGATATGGAAAATTGAAAAGAGTTTGTTACACCAATGACAACAAACTACTACTTGGATTTTTGATGAAAAAAGTAAATCTTTTTATGAAACCAAGTACATAGGTATAATAGGTTCTTTATTATATCTTACTACTAGTACACTAGATATAATGTTCAATGTATGTCTATGTGCTAGATTCCAAGCATGTTTTAAACAATCTCATTATACAACTATAAAAAGATTCTAAAATATCTAAAAGGAAATTCAAACATAGGGTTGTGGTATCCAAAAGGTGCAGAGGCTAGTTTAGTTGATTATTTTGATTTTGACTTTGCAATATACAAATTGGATAGGAAAAACACTAGTAGTACTTGTCATCTATTTTTGATTGGCCAAACAAGCTTGTATAGCATTGTTTGCAAATGAGGCATAATACATTGATGATAGAAGTTATTGTGCACAATCATTGTGGCTTATACAACAACTTTTAGATTTTTGTCTAAATATAGATCATATTCCACTAAGGTGTGATAATACAAATGCCATTAATCTGATTAAAAATCTCATAAAACACTCAAGAAAAAAAAAACATATAAAACTAAGACGTCATTTCATTAGAGATCACATATAAAAAGGTGATTGTAAGATAGAGTTTGTTGATGCAAAACTATAACTAGCTGATATTCTCACAAAATCTTTGCCTAAAGATATGTTTTATTATCTAAGAAATGAATTGGACATTCTAAGAGAACCTAGTCTTAAATAAAAACAATTATAAATTGCTTAAAGGACAATTTTTTTTTTAACAAATTCATAAAACTTTGCATAATGTAGTCGATTACCACATGGGTTAATCGATTACACATGTAATTTTACTAAAAACCAAAATTTGAAAGTTTTTGTTTTAATCAATTACACCTTGAGTTAATTGATAACATAATGTTTTTTTTTTGTGAAAATAACATGTTTTGTGTCTCTACTTTAATCAATTACATGCAGTAGTAATCAAATACAATGACATTTTGTATCTACTGAAAGTTTATGTATTACTACTTTAATTGATTACATGCAGTAGTAATTAATTATAATGTGTGTTTCTGTAAATACTACAAATTTGTGTACGTCTATTTTTAATTGATTACAAAAAATCTTAATTGTTTACATTGTTGATTTGTGTGTTTCCATTCTTACTGTTCTAATCGATTACACCTTGAGTTAATCAATTACACAATTTTTAAGAAAATTTTAGACACCAAATATGAACATCAAGAATGATCTAATCAATTACATTGTTTTGTAATTGATTACACTAATACATTCATAACACAAGTCTCTTTGTTTTAATTGATTACACTACTATTTAATTGATTACACTATGTTATTTTGTATGAAATATTAGTTTCTAGGAAAATGTAATTGATTACACTGGATTCTAATTGATTACATTGTGTTTGACCATTCAGAAACTCTTAGATTTCCAAATTTCAAACGTTCAATCTTTTTTTCCCACTCTTTAAGTAAATTGTAAAACTCATCTATTCTTACTCACAAACCCTACATCATTCTCTATACTTAGATATGAAAGGGGTTCACATTAAGCTTGATAAGAAGATGTTTATGTATGTTGGGGGGTTTGAGCCCTAAAGGAATAAGACCCACTCTTCAAGGCCTTGTAAGTGAGAATTGAATAGGATAATTTCCTTACTTTCAAGAGTTTCACGAGGAATCTTGAAGAGAGATTCAAAAATAAAAGGTCTTGTAACATACAAGCATTAATTATATAGAACCGTCTATTACATTATGTAATGGTATGGATTCTAGTAGCCAGGAAGAGTAATCATGCTTAGTCAATTAATGAGGATCTTGTGATGATGGCTGCAACGAAGAGCAACATTAAGGTGAATTGGATATTTGTTATTATAGAGGTGGTCCTTAAGACCTAGAAGTTAATTAACTACAAATGTTCTATGCTTTATTTATCTTTAGAGTTTTAAACTATTTCAAATTGTCAAATCAATATTATGAAAACATAACCATAAACTCAGTGTCAGATCCTCAAGAAACAACAAGTCAAGGAACATACCTCAAGTACCAATTTGTATGGTCATCCAAATTTTTCAAGACTAACTCCTTAACAACTCTCCCTATCAAGATTTGTCTCTTATAGGTCCATATGAGCATTCTTTACCAAAGGTACTCGACAGTGGTTCTCAAACAACATATGTCCCTAACATATCACATGGAGATTCAACTCCCCCATTATCACACTCACAATCATATTATGACCTCATCCTTCACAATCATACTATTAACGATAGATGAATCTTCCATATGACCTCTTCAACACTTATCATTGTGAGGTCCTTTGTCTAGATACACAATAAAGGTTAGAAAACTAAATGAGTATGGGGCACAACCTCCATCTCCTCAAACATGTCTCTTAAGACTTCACATGTATACATATATATCTCACATTAACTTTGTCCGTTAAGACATACGTCCTAACATCGGACACTTCCACATAAATCAACACAATTTTATGTGTATAGTAATTCTTATAATTGCAATAGCGAGAAAACGAACATAATGTCTAGCCCCATCTCCTCAAATACATCCACAAGAACTTCATTACTTTAGTTGCACGTTTTCCAAGTAATGCATCGATCCAAAGCTATAAATATTACATATCTATTATCAAGCCATCTCAGCGTATACAAGAGAGAAACAATATTAAGAGGATGAATGCTATCACAATAATGAAGAAATGTGTAAGCAATTTGAATTGCTTAATAAAAAAGCATGTAAGAAATTTTAGTGAAAATACTAGAATAAGAAACTATCTTCACATGATTTGTTTTTTTACTTGAAGATTGGCCTTTTCTTTTATTAAGAATGCATAGTTGCTTATATGATTGTTAAATATGCATTTAACCAATTGACATTTATTTCCAATCAATCATGTCGGTAGACACATTGGCTTTATTGTTGAAAGGGAAAGGGGGAATGTATATGGTTAAATTTAGGCTAAATAATTTATACAAACTTTCACCCAAAGTCCCAAACAAACACTGATTATGTTATAAATCGCATGGCAATTGCAAGTGAGTAAACACTTCTGCTTACGAAATATAAATTTATTGTTGTAAACTCTTTTGAATATTTATATGAATTCTTTCGTATGTTATAAAATAAATCTAAACAAATTATAAAAATATTCTTTCAAACAGGTATGGTGGGGCCATAACAGCCTAGAGCTAATACTTAACCTCTGACCTACCCCTTTCCGATGAGCCAAAATTATACTTAGGAATGGTGTAAGTTAAAACGTGTCACACGGAAATTGAGAATAAATAATGTCAGAGGAATATCAAAACAAACTCTTTCCCCATGGTTTGGTTTCTTGGTTTGAAGGTCGTCTTTTTTGCTTTATTTCTTTCGTTCTAGTTTGAGAATGCTTACATAGTTGTGTATTAAGACATTGCTTTGTTATCTCAATAATGGATATATAACGTCAGAGGAATATCAAAACAAACTATTTTTAGCTATGTTCCCTTCATTCCCTTCTTTCTTACACTCAGTAACGGATAATGCATTGTTTTGTTCCTGCTTTACTTTTATGTTAAACATCATCTGGTAAAATAAGTCTATTATGAGAATTTCTCGTGAGGAGTTTGGTTCACATTTTGTAGCTTTCTCCTAAGGAACAAATGAACAATTGCTTCTTTATGACATTGAACGTAGTTTCTCAGGTTTTACAAGTTGTCTGCTTTTAACACAAGTCTAGAAGATCGAGAAGCATGGAGCCCTCCAATGAGAATAATGGCATTGAAACATTGGTACTTATCTTTCTTCATCGTTTCCCCTATTTTTCTTCCCTAATGTTGTAATACATGTTACTGCCTCTTTTGTTAAATGTTTTGTTTTGTGAATTTGCAAACATAGTATCCTTTGAATCTACTTTCAAAATGTCAAAACACTGATATCTTAAACAATGCCCTCATTTTCGGAAACCAGCCGGAATCATTGCTCTACTTGATGAAGCTTGGTATGCATTTATATTTTAAAAGAGAGAGAATAACAGAGAAATGGGAAGAGTTTTGTGCTTGTAAGAATTAACTTTATGAAATCTAGAGCTTGCCCAAGGACTAGATTAAGTTTCATAATTGTGTCATGCAATATATCTTTGAATTTATTGTTACTGTTTAGTAAATGGCAGTCTAAGATTTCAGCATGTAATGGGATGTGACGCATTAATATTTGGCACTACTAAGATTTGATATTCATTTTTATGAATTTTAAGTGAAAGAATGGGTAAGTTTTGGTCTCTTTACTAATAACTTTTCCAAGAAAAGGTGTACGCTTATGGTTATTTCCGGATAATTTCTCTAAATGAAGTCATTGATTATATTTTCAAAATTGTATATAGTCAACGTATAAACTTGTTCCAATTGTTTTTTCAAAATTACCAGTACGCTTATTGACATGTTGATGGTTATGAAAACCTCTTCCCCCTTGAAAGTATATCCCAAGTCTAAATATAGGTTTGGATGGTTATGATTTTCTTGCTTTTGAAATAAAATAGTTTTTATTCTAATATCAAATAGAACAGATTAAAGTTAGTTGTTTTAGTTGGCTACTTTTACCATCAACAATAAAAGGTCAAAGAAGGCATTAAGGGAAAATTTGAAAAAGTACTTTTATTGGCCATTAAAATTGCCACTAAAAACTACTTGTTTTTCCCGGACATAAAAAGCCCTTTTTTTTTAGCACTCGCCAGAATTGCCAATAATTATTTAACACTGGTCACAATTCAACTGCCAGTAAATATTTTAGTAACCATTTATATTGCCGCTAAAAGACAAAATTATTGCTGATAAAGGTGATTTTTGGCGTAGTGTGATAAGACCTATTCTAGAAAAGATAGATGAATATTATCCTACTCAAAAATATAATCTATTTATATATTTTTTAGATTTTTTTTCTAAGTTAAAATGACATGGATTAAGCCAATACAATAAACAAAGGACATTTTAGTTATTCTGCACATAAATTTCAAATAATTTCCAAAATATTTTATTATTCTAAACATTATTCTAAGGTCGACATATAATTTTTCAAAAATTGTAACTACTTTTTCCTAATTTATTTTTAATTTATGTTGTTTAAGAATAATTTAATTATTTTTAATTCAATTTTAAAAAAATAAGAAAAAAACTACATGAAAATTTTCATTCTAAGCACAACAGTATCTCTCCAAAGTTTTGAACTCCCATCTATACTCCAAAATATAAGTCATATAAAAAATAGTAAAAGGTAACAAGTATAAGGGTGTTACAATAATAATACACATAATTAACCAAATTCATTTTCTTTCATCTATCTTAAATTATTAACTGTCCTCATTTTATTTTGTCTTTTACCTATCTCCATAAATTAAATTTTAATATTTTTTAAAATGGTTAAAAATAATCTTATATTATATTTTAAATTAT
>JAMLFT010007338.1:0-14933 GCA_026544285.1 Pachyrhizus erosus
AAAAAATTAAAAGTAAAATTAATAATTTCTCCCTTAAAAAAACATATTTAAATCTTTTATAAATTCTATATAATGAAGGTCTGACCCCTATCATGGAGTACTGTCGATTAGATTTCAGTTGGAGATTGCTTGTATCTGAGGTACTCTGCAACCAAACCAGTAGTACTTGTTTAGACTTTTTCAGGTTCTTTAGTTATACTATAATGTTTTTACTCTAATTGATTCACCCATCTTCATTCCTTTCTTATGATGTATATTATGATTAAAATCAGTAGAGTCAACTAATTAGATTTCTGAATCTTGCCTGCTTTTATATTGATCCCTAGGGTATTGCTCCCACTTTGTTCATCTGATCCTATTCCTATTTCTTGTTTTGTGTTTAGTTCCATTTAAAATTTCATTTAGATTCCTACTCAAATATTGTTGGCTTCGTGGAAACAATCTTCAGATACTATATTAATTTCTTGGTAGAGTTCAACATGCTTTCTACGAACTCTCTTGTGCAAAATTTTGGTGGTCCTATCTCGGTATATTCAAATCAGAACCAAGTAACGGAGGGGTTTGAGTTTGATGATTCATCTACAAGCTCAGATGAAGAAACAACTAAGTATTCCAACGCCATCCTGAGGTACATAAGCGACATCCTCATGGATGAGGAAGACGACTTGGAGCGCAAACCCTGCATGTTGCAGGAATGTTTGAGACTCCAGGCTGCTGAAAAATCCTTCCATGATGCCCTTGTCCATCAAAACCCTTCTTGTTCCCCTGATGAAAGCGTTGGCATCGCAGTCTCTGATGAAAATTTTGAAAGCAGCGGCAGCTGCACAGCTGATAATTCATATGAGTCCGACTGGGTCACTGGAGTGGGTGAATTTGACTCTTCTTTCCGACAACTACAAACCCCTCTAGTTGATTCCCCAGATGGAGAGTCACAAGCTGCTGGCTATTTTCATGATGGAATCTGGAATCTCTTTCAGTCTCCTACAAATCAGCCGATGGTGGAAGAGGGTTCTTCAGCTTCAGCACCTAGAGAAAAGAGAAGCTATCAGATGGATGATGCTGCATCTCATGAACAAGAAGGAAGAAGAGGCAGCAAGGTTTCAGCTGTCTTTTCTGACGAGTCAGAGCCACCGGAGATCCTAGATGAGGTTCTGCTTTGTCAAACTGGCAGAAGTCAATCTGCTACTGAACCATCACTGAGCGTTGATTTAGGAGGGTCCAATAGAAAGGCAACACGTTCACGTTCAAAGAAAGGGTCCACCAAAGCAAGTACAGCTGTAGATTTATGGACCCTTCTAACTCAATGTGCACAGGCCGTGGCAAGCTTTGACCAAAGGAATGCAAATGACTTACTAAGCCAAATTAGGCAACATTCTTCACCTTTAGGGGATGGACTCCAGCGTTTGGCTCATTACTTTGCCAATGGCCTTGAGATAAGGCTGGCTGCTGGGACCCCATCATACATGCCCCTAGAAGTGGCAACTGCTGCTGATATGTTGAAAGCTTACAAACTATATGTTACATCCTCTCCTTTGCAAAGGATGTCAAATTATTTGACAACCAAGACAATCATTAGTCTTGTGAAAAATGAGAGCAGCGTTCATATTATTGACTTTGGCATTTGCTATGGTTTTCAGTGGCCCTGCCTTGTCAAAATGCTGTCAGAAAGACATGGTGGTCCTCCAAGGCTTCGTATAACAGGAATTGATCTTCCTCAGCCGGGATTTCGACCTGCAGAAAGGGTTGAGGAGACAGGGCGGCGTTTGGCAAACTACTGCAAGAAATTCAATGTCCCTTTTGAATACAATTGCCTTGCACAGAAATGGGAAACTATAAGACTTGCAGATCTCAAGATAGACAGGAATGAAGTAACTGTTGTTAGCTGTTTCTACCGGCTGAAGAACTTGCCTGATGAAACTGTAGCAGTGAACTGTCCAAGAGATGCTGTGTTGAAGTTGATCAGGAGGATCAATCCAAACATCTTCTTTCATGGGGTGGTCAACGGCGCTTATAGTGCACCCTTTTTCCTGACTCGGTTCAGGGAGGCACTCTACCACTTCTCATCATTGTTTGATATGTTTGAGGCTAATGTGCCTCGTGAAGACCCGGAAAGAGTGATGCTTGAGAAAGGGTTGTTTGGAAAGGATGCCATCAATGTTATAGCGTGTGAAGGGGCTGAGAGGGTTGAAAAACCGGAGACCTACAAGCAGTGGCAGGTTAGGAACTTGAGAGCTGGGTTCAAGCAAATCCGGTTGGCTCCTCAGTTGGTGAATGGTGCCAAAGAAATGGTGAAGAGGGAGTATCACAAAGATTTTGTAGTGGCTGAGGATGGCAAGTGGGTTTTGCAGGGGTGGAAAGGACGTATTCTGAATGCCATTTCTGCTTGGACTCCTGCTTAAGCAATGTCCAGAAATTGTGTTGTGACTAGTAATCTACTATTAGGTCGCTTTAATGAAAATGCAATAATCATCTGTCTGCTATTTTTCTTTCTAAATTTGATTTCACATTTTAGATATTGCTGTTCAATTTACTTCCTAGCTGGTACGACATGACACACTTGCTTTTCTGAAGAAACATAAATTTACTTCTGATAGTAAGAAAAGGCAAAAGCAAAAATAAGAAAATATGGACACCACGATGGAGACTAAACCTAGTAGTAAATCATAGGAACAAATCCACAGAAAAACAGCAGCTACATCTGACTTAAAGTAGCAGCAATACTCTCAATTAAGGATTAGATAAGGACATCTTCGTTAATGTGAGAGAAGCCAGCCTTTACAATCTGCTCCTCAATTATGCACACTGCTTGTAAATAATCAAGCTTTCCTAGTTAAAGTTAATTTATCAATGACTGGAATTTCAAAGGCCTTCAATAAAAGTTGTGGGGTTTCCACAAATGAGTAGTGACACGAGAGTCCAATCTGGCGAATGCACATATCCACCCTTTCTATCTTTGATTGCAGCTTGGTTTTAAACTTGAGTTTGACTGGTCCCTGTATTTCTCCACGAGGTTTAACGTCTCAAGTCTGAATCATCATTTGGAAGCCAACTCAAATCTTGTCCATTGATTGCACAATTTCACATCAAGAGATAAGTGGCTGATGTATTCTTTCCGAGACTAAAATAGCGAGAATAGCGAGAAAAAAAAAACAGGACAAATAAAGAAGCTCAAATTTTTAAGGTTCACGAAAATGAAGTATAACGTGTTTGGTTTCTCGTCCATCTTATTTGATGCATAATAAAGTGAAACAAAAAACAATAGCTTCTACGTACTTTATAGATATTATCGTGCTTTTTTACATAAATACGCTTACTGGACGCCTCATCAAACACAAACTGATGGAGTTGTTTGTTTCGGCGTCAGTCTTGTACTCCATAGAAGTAACAATATACAGCTTCTGTGTAATGGAATAAAGTGGACATGATTATATTAGCGTAGGTATTGGAATTGTAACCACAATATGTTCTTACTATCAAAATATATTTAATAGCTAAGGGCAAATTTCCAAAAGACTAACAGTTACATAAAATACAATATACAATGATACAAAAAAACACTCACGGGGTTTTTGTTTTTGCCCTTTAATCTGAAAGTATTGAATCTAAATCACTAGGTTAAATTGTGAAGGTCTTTATACCAATGGAAAAACAGCCTAATAGAACAACGACTACCGACATAAGCGCCAAAGGCCTGAAACAGAACCAAACCTAGCATAATTTGTATGCTATCAAATAAGCAATAAACTCATCTACTTTGTTTGACACTAGATGGTCTAAGGACGTTCCAGTCCAGCTTATCTCCACTCGGTTTTTTAAAAGAGCCCAAACTATTGCTTGGCAATGTTTGTTTATCATCACGATCATTCTTTGGTGATTTGTTAGGATATTGTGCTTCACAAATTACTTCAGATTGTTTCCTTTTAGCTTTTCCGTTAACCTCCACACTCTTTTTGTCCATGTTGGCACATTCCAGACCTTCTACTGAAGAGCTATTTTCTCTGAAACAGGGCAAACAGAATCAAATTAAAAATTCAGAGTGATAATTTGAGGAAAGTTTTTCAATTGTCATTAAAAATGACCAAAAGCCATGAGGAACATTAGATAGTCAAACCATAAACAGAGAACCTTCAGACCCTTGATGAGGGAAAAAGAAGCAAAATCAAATATTCACATGGAAGTTTAGGCAAAGAAACCCACCTGACAGAGACATTTGCAATTTGATTTCTAGACATGGTAGTTTCAGCTGCTGGCTGACGTAGTCTTGCTTCTTCCTCGTTTAATTTCTAAAATGGTTTTTTGCATTAGAAAAGAATCAAAAGAGAGCACGAGATCTAGATCAACTAAGGGAGTAAAGAAACAGCTTTGAAATTCTTGATCTTCAAACTCACATCAACCGAAGGATTAAAACTTTGAAATGACATTCGACCTTTAAGGGCTCCAGGATGGGGATCACCTTCCATTATAACCACACTACATATGTATAGAAAGCCAGTCAAGTTTAAAGATAAAATAAAATAGAAATAATTGAGCAGAGGATGAAGCAAGTAACTGTAGATAAGAAGTGATTATATACCAAAGTTGAAAGGAAAATTTTGGCAGTCACACTTTTTATTTAACTTTGCAGTATTACAGGGTAAGATGCGGAAAAAATTGTCTAAATTGTAAATGCTATATGTGACACAACACTAGCTGCCCATCTATGATGCCCAGATACATAATCCAATATGGGTATAATATAATACAATATAAGTTGTAGGGATACAGAAAATAATTAAAATTTCAAGATACAATGCTTATATATAGTTAGAGGGCCTTTTTTATGTGTGAATAAGAATAAATATTGAATGTTAGATCTTACCATAAATGGTCAAGATTAAAACACATAATATATGAGTTTTTAAAAATTCACATGATACAAAAATGCTTTATAAGGAGTCTTGATTTCTTATTAATGAATAACTATATTAGTGCATGGTGATCACAATTGAAAAAAAGAAAAAACCTTGAAATCATAACAAAAGACCATAGTTACATACCTTTCCCATGCCCATTATCAGAGTATAAGGACAATGAACGTGTCATAAAATTACATATTTTTCCCCAATCCATGTCTATTCAAAAGAAGTATGCTCTATATATTTACTATAGCCTCAAGGATATAGAGAAAGAGACTAGAGTTGTATTGGAGCCATATGTAATTTTAGTTCTTTTCATTCAAAGCATGGGAGTTTTATTCCAAATGTATTAGTCAACAAATTTTAAGAAAATAAACTTATTTGACGATACTCCTCGAATGCATATCTAGGCACATTGTTAGCATAATGGTATCAGATTTGGGTACAACGCTGATACTTTCATATAAAGACACATATTCTGCCAGTAATTACTGCATACCAGCTCATATTTTAAAAAGCAACTGCTTCATAAAGCCTTATTCATTGTTTGAAGATGACTGCTCTTTCAATTAGCAGCAAGCAAGAGAAACTCAATCCATAACACAATCATCAACAAAATAGAGAAAATTTTCAATGTCTCAACTTGAGTTGCTAGCCTATAAGTAATACCGGACAATTGCTTTGAGGAATCTCAACTTTCAAAAACACTAGTTGTTTTATAAAAAAGCCTAACAGTGTGTTTGGACAGGGGATTTAAAGCGGTGAAAGTGTTTTTCAGAGAATTTAAAATTACCCACCCTTAAATATCCTGTTTGGATGTCTTATTAAAAGAAATTTAAAATTTCAGCATTTTAAAACGTAATTTGTAATTAATTAAAAATTAAGAATTGTAAATCAAGAGGGAATTCTGAAATCCCTGTACGCGATGTTTCCTCTCTCTCGCAGATGCATGTCGCTGGGAAATACATTATTTAAGGAATATGAATTTCTTTATCCAAACAAGTACTTTTAACATTCAAGGAATCCAATTGATGCATTTTAATTTCCCTGAATTTTAAATTTCCTAGATTTTTAAAATCTCTCGTCCAAATGCAACATAAGAGATTTTAATAGAAAACCACTCAGTAAATGGGCATTGGCAGAGATAAAAATGCCTAACTTCACAACACAATAATTTCAATTTCACTTGTAAAATGTATTAGCTGTAACAAACAAGTGCAAATAGACAATCAATATAGCAGCCTCAATGACAGGCAGACGCAGAACTCACTCAGAACCATGTGTGGTAGAAACTAAAACCCCTACAAATTATTTGAATTCAGCATTGAAAAAATTACCACTTTCTAGTAACCGCAGTGGATGTGCCAACACTAACATCAGGTTTGACCTCTTCTTCTTTCTTGGTTTTCTCCTCCCTCAGAGCCGCCCTTTGCATGAACTGTCCAACATCGAAACAGAACCAGGAACAACATCGTTAGTCCCTAATTTTCACCCCTAATCTTGAATCAAACAATTCTAGGTCAAATCTGACAAACGAGCAATGAAAATTCAACGATAACTACAAAGAGGAACGGTAGGATTCCCTTCATTTTATTTACCTTCAAGTTCTTCAACGTGCTCGAAAGCTCTCGCCTCGCCATTGTACCTTCAATTCAACTTTCGCTTTCAAAATTATCTCTTCCTCTTCTTCCTCTGAACCCGACCCGCCAGCACCGCAACCTTAACCTAGGTCCTCCGATTTGTTAAGGTGATTTTATTTATTTTGTTTTGTTCGGTCTCAACTGAAGACTTAAAAAATTCTGTTTAAATGACTAATATGTCCTTGAAATGAAAAGCGACATATTGGGTCATGGACACACGTGTGATAAATGGGCCGGCCCAATAACATTTTTTTGATCCAGCCCAATAAAGAGAGAGACTGCACACAGAAAACACAAAAACAATCTTAGTCCTAACCTATAAAATGCTGTGACCGTGTTCTTCCGAAGCATGTAAACGGTGTGGTGACTCTCGGAGTTTCCAACGCAGCTTTTCATATTGTTTCTCATCATTGAGTCTAAGGTTGCCATAATCGTCCACAAAATTTCTCATCCGATCACATTTGTTTTGTGATCGGATCGTGATTACTAGCATTTGTTTTGTGTTTATTTACTTCTTTGTTTCAGGCATACACAGAACATCAAGTCATCTTCTAGTCTGAGAATTTCTATGGTATGTTGACCTTGCTACTTTTTTATTTTTTGAATTGTGATTTTTCAGACAATAATAATAATAATAATAAGAGCAATTGTAAATTTGAATGGATTTGGAACTTGGTTCTTTTAATCTGAACTTAATCAATGTACTAATTAGCTTGATACTTGATAGAGTATTCGACAACATGCCTTGGAATTTAATTGTCTTAACTCTCAAGTGTTGACAATTTATTTTGGTCAGATAAGTCGTGATAATTTTATTGCTCGTAGTTTGTATTTTTTCCTTTTTCCTATAAAAAAAATTGCAGGCGTATTACAGAGATGACCGATATGCAACCTTTGAACAGTTTTATCGTTGTTACCCTGTCTCCTTCATCGAGAAGGTACGATCAATGATTTGACCTTTTGTCTATAATATTTATAATAACTTCCTTTGCTAACCCTCACTTTCATTGAGAGAAAAGAAAAGAAGAGCAGAAAAAATTTTGAAATTTGAATTGAAGATAAAAGAAAATTTTGAATTTTTGTTTTTAAAAGTTGAATTTTTTTCTCTTCTATCCTCCTTATTTTCTTTCCTCTCATCCAAACACATCATATAATTTTCTATTCACAAAGTCAACATATCCCTTGGGATTTATTTATTTTTGTGCCTGTGTTAAGCATTTATTGCTCAAGTGCTTGATCTGTGGTGATTGGCTACAGATTGCTCACTATACTGGTTTATGAGTGACATTGCAGCATCCTTTATACGCATACAATTTGGGCAGAGCATTCTTTTATAAAAATAAAATATTTACATGTGCATGTAATTCAAAATCTTAAACTAATTCCATGTTCTCCTGATTCTATGCAGTCTGATCTGGAAAAGGGTGATAAAAGTATGTACCAATAGCTTTACATTTTACTTCTTTGATTCAAAACATGTATGAAACTTTCATGTCTTGCTTGTGCTTGTAGAATTTCTAATGAGAATTCTTGTTGCCTTCAGTTATCATGCCTCCCTCAGCCCTTGATCGCCTTGGTAAGTCGTTATTTGTCTGGTTTCAACAAAATGATTCATTCTTTCTCTTCCTGCTAAATTTCTAGGCTTATTCATCTAAACATCTATTAAGATTTTACTGGTTACGTTTTTCAGCATCTTTGCACATAGAGTACCCCATGTTATTTCAACTTAAAAATCCTTCTGCTGAAAGAGTTACTCACTGCGGGGTGTTAGAATTCATATCTGATGAAGGGATCATATATATTCCATACTGGGTATATGATTTCCTCTTCTTTGTTTCTCTTATTTTCTTAAATTTTTTTGATTGATGAATTTTCCTTCCTTTATTTACAGTTTATAATATTTCTCTGTTTTTGTTGTCAGATGATGGAAAATATGCTCCTCCAAGAAGGAGACATTGTAAATGTGAAAAGCACCAACCTTGCAAAAGGAACGTACGTGAAGCTGCAGCCTCACACAAAGGACTTTTTGGATATCTCCAATCCTAAAGCCATGTTAGCATTCTTCAGTGTTCTTAGTTGAAAAGCAGCCATGGTGCTGCCATGGTGGATTTTTTGCCAACCGCCATACGAAGGGAAGCCCTCCATGGCAGTACCATAAGGCACAATGGCATGTTTATATGGCAGAGTTTTGGCCTTCCGCCATTCGTCATTGATAACATTGGTATTCTTTCAGAACATCTAGTTATACCTTTGACAGTTTGTCAATTAATATTTTCTTTCTTTCTCTTGATTTTTTGCAGCTTGGAGACTTCACTTCGGAGCTACTCGTGTTTAACAACCGGTGACACTATAATGGTTTCTTATAACAACAAGAAGTATTACATTGACATAGTTGAAACTAAACCCACTCTTGCAGTCAGTATAATTGAAACAGACTGTGAAGTTGAATTTGCTCCACCTCTTGATTATAAAGAACCTGAGAAACAGGCAAAATCTGTTCTTTTTGACAGGAAACGACCAGAAGGTTGCATTTTTTTTTATGTTGAAAGATACTTTTATGAATTTTCTCAGTTTTATTTACTAAAATATTCATTACTATATTTCAGTTGAAGATGAGACACCAACAAAGATTGCCCGGTTCATTCCATTCACTGGTTCTGGAAGACGTTTGGATGGTAAACCCTTGGCACAATCAGCTGAACAAACATCCTCTTCAGAGCCAAAACAGAAACAAACTGGCAAAGAAATCAAGGGTTCTGATTCTAAGTCATCAAGTACTGCGTCTCGTAGACATTCAGGAAAGCTTGTGTTTGGGTCAAATGCAACTACTAGTACATCTGGCATTCAAACAACGCCTAAGGTAGTTCTTAGCAGTAGTGATCTTCTGGAGAGACAGAGCAATGCCCTAAATATATGTTTCGTTAACATGATTTTAAGATGCCTTTGCTCTACTATGTAAGACCATCTATTACCAATTTTTCTTTATTTTTAGGTTTCTCAAGAAAACACCAGTCAAGAGAAATCCCAGAAGGAAGAAGAACCAAAATTCAAAGCTTTCACTGGAAAGAAGTATTCATTACAAAGTTGATCCTTGATGGGCTATTTTTGTATTGTTTTCTTTTGACATACGGAATATTAGTTGAGACAACATTGATTAGATCTTAATCCATATTCTACTCTTGCATATCCTTGATTTTTATATAAAACAAAAATTTACCACTTCTGACAGTCCAAAGAATACCTTAGTCCAAGATTGCAATTCGATGATCATGTAGAGTTTTCAAGAGGATGATTGAAGTCTTGTTTGTTTTATTTTGTCTTTGTTTCAGTACAGAAAGTTGGTGCGAACTTAAATAGCCGTAATTTTTAATTTTCTACAAATTGATTATTTTCTTGATGCAACTGCAAATCATTCTTTAAATCTTTTGTACGATGCCCCACGATTTGGAAAGCCTTACAGCTCAGTTCATGTTAGGCTTTGGTATAATTAAAAATGCCAACTCTGGAGGAAAGAATTTAGTTTTTGCTTTTCAACCATCATATAGTGCGTCTATTCTGTCCAGCCTTTTGTCTCAGCAGTTGAATGGAATTTGTATGTAACAGTCGTGAAGATGATGTACTACGCATTCTATTCATAACAGAAACAGTGAGATGAAAACTAACAAATCATTAAGAAAATTGCGAGGGTAAGCACTGAACCGTGTTTTACCTTAATCACCTCAGGCAAACACCTGATCCCATTTTGTTAAAAACATATGTACACAGAAAGGGGAGAAAGTATAGAATTTCATCTATTAGTTTGAATAAATTCTTTTTGGTTAAAGTTAATTTATACACTTCAATTCTTATAGAACTCTTATCTTTTTTACTCATCTAATTTCTCTAAAAGTTGAAGTTATAGAAGTTTATATATTGATTTTAATTTATGAAAAAAATCTATTTTTTATTAAAAGTTTAATCAACCAAGGCATAATTATCTTGATATCACTAATCAATAATAATCACATTTGAGTGAAATTTTGTTGATGTTTCGCATGTAAGTTGCACGCAGGGTACTTCAGGCATGCTACTCAGGAAGTTTTCAGTATCTCTTTTCAAAAAGTACGAGGGAAATGGCGAATAAAAGTATATCAGATTCTTCCAACAGCATTAGTCAACATCATATGCCAAAACAATACTAGACACCAAATATTCTTAGAACTTGGACGTACAAGTTAAGCTATTACTGACGTTTCAATTGAAACCTTTCTAGAACAATCGACACTTTCAGGCTTCTCATTGGCCTCCCACAGTTCTGGAAATGCCTCCTTCATGTTATGGATGCTCTCCAAGGCATGATCCACTCCCGTAGTTCGAACGGATGCACCCACCTGCATGCGTGTCACATTGGATTTCACTTATAAATACAAATTTCATCATAAATTATTTTAATTGTGATATGATGCATTTCGGTCAAATGTAAAGTGAATTTCAAATTATAAGCTAATACATCCATAGTTTAATAATAAGAACATGTGCATGCACCTTGTCAGGGTTCCACAAATGTATACTTGAAGTTCCATTCAGCTTTAATATATGAAAGACTCAAACGTAAAAAGTTTTAACAAATTCTAACTGAATATGCTTTCGTTTATGCTTTGTGAGGTTACTATACGCTGTTGACATCACCAGAAAGAAAAAATGCAAAAAAAAAAAAAACTAAAATAAGTTCTTATTACTAGTATTTTATTACTTACCAAGACTGTGTGGAGGCCCAAGGATTTGCCCGTTTGTAAATTGCGGAGACTGTCATCAAAGAATAACTGGAAAAGCAAAACAAATAAATAATTTAATTTGTCACAAAAATTTACGTACTCAGAACAAAAATGATAATTGGTATTCATTGAGGGAACATCCTTGGCCAAAGAAGGACTAGTGATCTTACTGTTCTTTGAGGGTCAATATCTGCCATATTGAAAACCTTTTCAAATGCATCTTGAAAGGGTTTGCACACAACCGGGGTCCTTGGAAGCACGATATCAGAATCAGGCCCGCAAATGTACTCATAAAAATCAAAAATCTCTGTGGAACTTGGCTTATATTCACTGTCATCTTCATTGGAGGAATTCAGGGTCTCAAAGCTTATAACTCTGTCAAAACAATCCTCCAGTCCAAGCCTGTGAAGCACTCTACTTGCATGGGCATTGTCTGAGTTTGTAAAAACCTGGGGGGGAATATGACACGAGCATTATGCTGAAGAGAAAATTTATGAATCAGGTCCTATTTTGGTCATTAAACAAGGGCCAAGAAACTCACAATTTTTCGAACAGGCAGGCTTAGTAAAATTCCCCTGAGAACAGGGTCAGGTTTCAGTAGATCATATGGCAACCTCCCGTGAACAAAGCTGCTCAACACAAAATAATTTTAGATGCTCATTATATTTCACTTGATTTCTAACTAATAAAATAAATGGAGAAAAAAATAGAACAAATGTCAAATATGTTAAGCCAATTACCTATGAAAGTCATCATAGTCAAAGTCATAGCCAATGGCCTGGTGAAAGAGAAAAAGACAATAATTGAGATAAATTCCTTCACCATCACATCCAAATAAACAAATTAAAATGCCTTTTAACATATAATGAAAATTCAATTAATTTTACCTTGAGACCGGCCATGGTTGTCCCGTAAGTCTTATATAATGAAAAGCACAATTCAGGAACCTTAGCCTCCGGTATCCCAAGCATTTGAAGCATGTACTCTGTGCATATTGCAATCCATCCATTAAAAATAAATAAATTCAGCGATATCCACACACATTCAACTAATTTCCTTAATAGGTACTTTTAGTGTTGTTCTCCGATTGCAATTGCAGTTTCACCTTAGAAACTATCCAAGCTGAAATTCTAATTCTAATAGGAGAAGAATATCAAAAGCAGGTAAGGAATTACATCTAAATTTTATACAATCGCATATTCAATTCGTGACGTCGTTACCTTGAATATTTTTTTTCACTTGCTCAGCCAATCCAGAACTCAAAGGATAAATGGTATCATCAAGATCTGAAAATATGAAAAACAAGTTATCAATATCAGCGTGGCAGAAAAGAGAAAAATTCACCACGAATCGTTTAGGCTTACCAAATAAAAGACAGTTGTATTTGGCCTCTGAAATTTCCTGGAACTGATCCCCGTTTTCCATTTTAGACTCTAGTAGGCTCAACTACAGGTAAACCAAAAGAAGGAAGCATTGGAGAATGTTAAGTAATGTTAAACCGAAAAGTGAAGAAAATCTAGATACTGTATTATATGGATCATCACATTTACTCACCGTATTGCAAACTAATGGGAAGAAGAAGCGGATGGTAGAGAATGGAGGGGGAACGAGAAATATATAGAACGGCGTCGAATGAAAGCGAACGTGATGGTGATGTGAATAATGGTGATTGTGTTGAAGGTTCATGTGTAGATTTAAAAGCTGATGGAAATATTTTTTACTTGCACCACGCTGTCCACTCCTATGATGACACGTTTTGCCCCTTTAGCCTTTTAGCCTTCACTTTCTTCTTTTTACGCGGCAACGACCATTAATAAAATAAAATAATTTATTTTCTCTCTCACGTAAATAAAATTAAGGAAGGATATGAATAAAAAGCAGTGGGAAATTATTTTGTTTTATTTTCGCTTTTTAGACAGTAACCCACGTGAAGCTGCTAACTGCAAACGCTTCATAAAATCAGTTTGCCAATTTTAGATTTGTCGGTGCTTTTTATTTAAAAAATACTTCTAATATATTTTATAATTTATTTTCATCACATTATTGATCTCTATTAAATTATAAAAAATATATATAAGAGTAAAATTATCCTTTGGTTGAATAGCAAATAGGAAAAACAACGGAGGAAAGGATAATTTTTGGTTGAATAAAGAATAGTTTTTAATCGCATAATTTTATTAATGAATCATAATGAAAAAATAGAATACATAAGACGTGACCAGATAGATTCAGCCGTTAAAAAGAAAATTTTCTTATTAAGTAGTATACATACTAATATTTAAAATAAGTATTTTAATATTTCATCAAAACAAATGGGGAAAAAAAAAAAGATGTGGAGCATTTTTCAATAAAATAAAAAACTGTTTTCAATGACACCAGAGGAGTAATTATTTATTTATTTATATACTGTGTATAAAAATAAATAAGGAAGTAGGTTGAAAAAAGTGTAGCTAAACTCAGCAGTTGAAGGGAAGAAGAAGAATGAATAATCTCCTTTGTTAAATAGTACAGTGAAGATGTATAATAAATCTCCTATTGAAGCCTCAGCAGTGGATGAAGGAGTGGAAGGTTGGCCACTGGTGAAGGGGCGCCGCGGCGGAAGAACCCAAGATGGATGTTGTAGGTCACAGTAAGGGTGAAGGGTAAAATAGACTTTTAATAATTAAAAAATAAATAAATCAGTGGTTCACCCGTGAATCATCTATTTGCTGGTTCACGGTAGAAATCGCCTTACTCAATACGAAAAGATTTTGAACATTTGATTCAATTGTTATTTTCTCATGTAAATCACAATTTAAGAATTAAGGTGCCCGCAACTGGAGCACCAATCCAATCCATCCAAATTAAAACACAGATACTCTTCAATTTATTTATTATTTTATTATAATTATAATGTATAAAATGTCAGTGATTTTTTTTAAAAAAATAATTATTATTTTATGATCAATTGAAATTTATTAAAAATTATAAAATTTTAAATCTCATTTTTTATTTAATAATTTTAATTTTAATTTTAAAATGAGATCTATAAAAAAATTAGATCATATTTGACAAAATTATAAACTGGTTCGAAATTGAAAAAATAACTAAAAATAAAAAAGATAACAGATTACTGAAAATTATTTAAAATTAAAAAATTAACTTATTAAATCATCAGTATTTAATAAGATTATTTATTGAAATAACTGAAAAAATATAAAATGATAAAAATGGATATATTTATATAATATTTTATATAAATTTTAATTTAATTTAATTTATAAAAATATATTTTAGATTATTTTTATTTCAATTATTTTAATTATTTTTTAATTTTATTTCATCTTATATTATATTCTAAAACATTATCAATCAATTTTAAAATAAATAAAAACAACATAATTTTAAATAGTAACGTAATGATTAAAATATTTTAAAATATAATTATAAAAATAACAAAATAATATAAATAAAGTACTAATTAAAATAAATAATTTAATATTAAAATAGAAAAATAATAATAAATGAAATTAACATATCATCTTACAATATTAATATCTTGAAATATAAATTAAAATAAAAAATAAATATTATAAATAGTATAATGATTAAAATAAATATTATAATATAAAAATATCTAAAATATAATTATAAAAAAAATAAAT
>JAMLFT010007339.1:0-14931 GCA_026544285.1 Pachyrhizus erosus
TAAACATTCTCCCACATACTATGATAAAAAGTAAACTTTGAAATTAATATTATATATATGGATTTTGGGATGTTACAACAAGTCACTCACAAACTTAACACACTTGGAACACTATCTAGCTTCACCATTTTAATGAGGATAGTACCTTGACAACTCTTCAAACTTGGTTGCACAGTAAGCCACAATCAAGATTCCTTGCTTGAGTTCTAAGAACTCCACCTCCTTATTGTTGCTAACATTTTCAAGGAAATACTCAAAAAAGTCTCTTTGAAGTTATCCCATGTGATCTTTCTATTGTCTGCCTTAAAATTTTGGCAGGTGTTCTCCCACCAATGCTCAACCTCCTTCACTAACATGAAAATGCCAAAGGTGACCTTTTGGGTATTAGTGCACGTCATGGCTCAAAAAATCTTCTTAGTCTCCTAGATCCAATTTTGTTCACCTTTAGGATTGTATACCCCCTTAAACATTAGTGGATTGTTCATTTGGAACTTATCCAACTAGTGGAATTCACTAGTTCCACCACCTACATTATGATTCCCCACAACCTATGCTAAGGCTTATAGAGCATCAACTATGGCACAATTGTTCCTACCCACCATTACTTCTTGCATGAACAAAAACTTAGTACTATAAGCATCAAGTAATGCAACAAGTAACTTCAAACAACAAACAAAGCCATAGAAGTGTATAGACAATGTCACACAAATCATAGACTACAAATAGGAAACATAGCAAACACATAAACACTTGGTCAGATGAACCAACCAAGCTTTGATACCACTAAAAATGACACCCTTTACCCTAAAATCTTTCTTTTAATAATGTTATAGAGAATAAATCAAACTCATGCAGAAAAATTACTTTTTTAAAAACTTTTGTGGATAAATGGTTCACATTCTTAAATCTTATAAACGTCCACACATATAACATATATAAAGATGCTTCACAAACGTTGGCACTCCAAAAAGATCGTACAATCATTATAAAATAAATGTTAATATATAGGAAAACTCTATAAACGTGTAATCCTGCCTCGATGTTACAACTATTAGAGCATAAGTCTAATTGTTAAAAATATAAATAAAGGTATAATGCCAAACCTCTCTCTGACATCATGCTCAATGCTTAAATGATGTCCACCTACAAATGGCAATCAGCCCAACTACACAACAAGAATAACAACAAAATAAGGTAGTAAGAATCGTTCCAATATTTCAACATATATATAAAGTTTAGCATAAGCAATAAATAGAATAAATGCAACACAAGTAATTCATTCATATATAACCCACACAATTTATTAACGATGTCACTTAATGCATATGAAATGTAATAGTCCCTTAACTCTGTATGCCATGTGATACAATCCTAACTCATAAAGAATTATTTATTTTTTTGCACAATCAAAATTTTGGAGGATCTTAATTTTTTTTATGTTCTAACACACACCTTATTGTGCACAAAAACCACTCAAAAAGTAACAATACCTTAATTGCTATTCTGAATTTCCCATTCAATGTGTTATGTTTGGATAGACTTAAATTCTCCCATTTGAATTCCAATTCAACGAGGTTACTTAGAGTTTGGGACTTATATACACTTTTAAAGTGGACACAAGATGGGCTCTAATTCAAAAGGGTTAAATAGTGTGTCTATAATTTTCAAAGCTTTTTACGAACATTTTCAAAAAAGATTATATGGAAAAGATTTTTGCATTAAACATTCATCCAAAGAGCATGAGGGAGACACAAAACAAATGAAAACTAAGAACATGGGTTTTATGCTAGTTCATTCAAATATTGAGTTACGTATCATTCTACTTTAATCTTAAAAGGGTTCTACTAACTAGTATAAAGGTGAAGTATTCCTAATGCCTTTCTTGCCTACAAAAAGTATTCTACAATGCCACTCTTGGAAAATCCAGGTATTCTGTATGTCATTTTTTGCTACAACCAATCTCCTCAAAGATTGAAAATCCTAGTATTCTTTCACACTAAATCATTTTTGGCTTTCACAACCTTTATAGGTTAAAACACAAAATCTACTCACACAAGTGAGGATATAACAATTCATCACAAAACAAACAAACTTAGTATAGCTAAAAAATACAATTGTTTGAGCACAAAAATTATTTTAGTCCAAAAAGAAATCAAAGAATTTTGATTGTCTCAAAGGTATATACAACATTTGTTTGTCAATTCTTCTAGCCTTCACTTCTAATTAAAGGGTTAGAAACACACTAAAAGGGGAATTAAATAGTATGTGTGTAACTTTTACTAAAGATTTTTGCAAACTCTTTTTGAAAGAAAAATATTTATGAAGGCTAATTTCAAAAATCTTTGACCGTCTAAAATGTGAACAAAAGAAAACAAATAAGAACATAGGTTTATATTGATTCATCCAAGCTAAACTACATCTAATTCTCCCTCAACCTTAGAGGAGTTCTATTAACCAATTAATATTCACAACAAGTATTCTTAATTGTCACTTCTAACTTACAACAAGTATTTTCTATATCATTTTTTGCACCCATAACCCAAGTATTCTTATTGTTACTTCTATCTATAACTTAATATATCCCAGATTAAGCAACGCCTTAGTATTCTTTGTTCACTAAGCCACTCTTCGCTTTCACAAACTTTATAAGTCTGAAAAGAAATAATTCAAAAAGTGATGATATACAATATTATGTATATTACAACTAACTTAGAAAAAGCTAAGGATGTACAAAAATTTGGCACAAAGAGCTTTTTACGTGCTCAAGAAAAGGTCATCGACATGTTTATATCAAATAGATATAACAATTTTTTTCAAGAGTTATTAGCTTCTTTTGACTTCACAATTTTGACTAATATAGGCTTCATGCAAAAGTGTCTATTGTGAAAAAATGTCTCTTTGTATTTTCTCATTCTAATGCTTCATTAAATGCATAAGAGTTTCAGTCACATTTTTTCTCTTGATGTGACAACTTTGTTAGAGAGAGAAAGAAGACTTTCCCTTTCTTTCCTAAAATTTACTAACACTTCTTTTGAAGTCACTTTCTACTATCTGCAAATTTTTACTTCAATATTTTCCTAGAGCAGACTTCAAAATTGTGGAATGTTTTTAATTAGTGGCTTCAATTATCCTTTAGATGCTTTTTTCATTAAATTTTTTTCAAAATTCAAATGCTAGCCTCGTATGTGAAAAGCAATAAGAATGTCTTGATGCAAGGAATATAAGTGTAAATAACCTAGGTAGCTAAAACATGAAAGTTTAAACATCCATGACAAAGTGAAATTAATGAAAACATTAAGTGTAAGTATAGATATGTTTGTTGTTTTCATATGCATCCTAGATGACAAATACATAGCATTAGACACTTATAGTTTTATAATAAAAACATATGGACACAAGTTCCTTTAAGCGCATCGGACGCCTGTTCAGACTAAAATATGCTTTCACATGTAAGGTTAGGATACTACCTTCTCATGCTTTAGACGCTTAAAACATCTGCATCAGTTATAAATCTCATTAATATATTAAATTATCATATCTATGAATCATCAAAATTATAAGATTTATGAAGGATCAAACATAATTTGTGTATTTGGTTCAAACACTAATCCTTATATATGCTTCAAAAAACTGTTTTAATTGTGAGATACAACCTTTGAAAATTTTTCATACTGAATCATCACTAAATGCATTGAACAACAATTACGTTTTTTCTTTGGTATGACACCTTTAGTAGAGGAGAGAGAAAAGTAGTTATATTTTCTTTCTTAAAAGGAGCTAACACAACTTTTAAAGGGGTCTTACTTTTTTACATATTTTGACATCGATCTTTTCCATGTACAAGCTCTCCAGTCAAAGTTGGTTGTTGATTAGAGGCTCTACTTATCCTTCAAATGCTTTTTTTATCATTAAATGCTTCAAATTCAATCATTAGAGCATGTATATAAAAAACAAATGAATTATCATATGTACAAAGTATAAGAGTAGTTTAACCTCAACATCCAAGAACATAAAAATTTTGAACTTTGTGACTCAAATGCTTTAAATGAAAACTTATATGAATATAGAAATCAAAGTGGATTTTTCATTATGGATTAAAGAAACACAGGTGTTGGACATGGATATTTCCTTGAAAACATTGGATGCACATTTTGTTTAGCATGTTGAATGCTCTTGTATTTTCAAATAAACATTAAACACATGTTCATTTTCACCCTTTGGACACATATTTAGTTAAAGTAGTTTTTGTGTGACTAAGAGAAGCAATGTTCCTTGCACACTAATTTTATCTGCATAGCCAATCAAAACTTATTAGTCCATCAATATCTCATATCTTTGTTATCATCAAAACTATGAGATTTTTAAGGGCTAAACATCTTTCATGTCTTTAGTTCGAACAATATCCTTTTCTGTGTTAAAATAAAATAAATAGACAATAGTTAATCCCTCCAATTCTCTATGATTTTCATGATTTCAAATACATTAAAATTTGATGTACTAACAAATATGTATGAGTTATGCAAGTGTTTTAAACTCCAAGACTAAAAAGGTATTTGTATCTAAACCTTAGACATGAAAATCTTGTTTTAAAATAATTAAGTGTCCAACAAATAAAAATGAACATGCATTTAAAGTTTTTATTAATATTATATTAAGCATCCAAAGCAGTACAATGAATCATATGTCCAACCTGTTTTTACAAAAAAATGTACTAAGTATCTAAACAATTTGAGAAACAAATGTCTAACACAAATGAAGACACACATTAACTTTCTATCTATATTTAATTTTTTTCTTTTATTTTACTTAGTTACCAATAATGAAACTTTCACATTTCGAATACCTGAGATCATTGCTCTTATATTTCTTGCATTTGATCATTCAATTTATTTTTCATGTGCTTGAACTAATGTTTAAAAGTTAAAAAATATTTAATGAAAAGCAAAAGTATCTAAAGGATAATTGGATCCTCTAATCAAAAAGCAATCCTTAAGTTTGAAGCCTACACAAGAAAAAGAAAAAAATAGGAATTTGTAGAAAGTTGAAGGCTCTTCAAAAGAAGTGTCAAAGAAGTTTAGGAATGAAAAGACAAGTTCACTTTCTTTCCTTTGACAAAGATATCACATCAAAAAGAAGAAAATGTGACTAAAATACTCATGCATTTAATGAAGATTCAGAATATGAAACTAAGCAATAGATATTCTCTCATAACAGGTATCTTTGCATGAAGACTATATATACCAAAAGTTGTGACAAAAGAATAAGCTTTTTGACAATTTAATATATGAACAACATTCTTTGCGTCCATTGCATATAGACAACCTTATCTTGGGATCTAAAATCTTTTGTACTAAACTTTGTTTATCCTTAGCTTTGCTAAGTCATCTTTGTAAAAGATTTGTGCTTTTTTGTATATCCTCACTGTGTGTGTCGATCTTTCTAATCTTGTAAGTTGTAAAAGTCAGGAATGACTTATTGAGAAAAAAAAATACTCTAGTTTCTTAATCTCAAAAAGATTAAGGTGTAGCCAGAAGTGATAGTAAAGAATACTTGGGTTATAGTGTCAAAATCCTCACTTTGTTTGTTGATTTTTCTAATCTTGTAAGTTGTAAAAGTCAGGAATGACTTATTGAGAAAAAAATACTCGAGTTTCTTAATCTCGAAAAGATTAAGGTGTAGTCATAAGTGATAGTAAAGAATACTTGTGTTTTAGGTGTCAAAAGTGGTAGATAGAATACTTTTTTTTGTAAGATAGAAGTGATAGTTAAGAATACTTGGTTGTAACCTAGTTTAATTAGTGGAATCCTTCAAGGGTGAGAGAGAACTATACATACTCAAGATTTTGAGTGAACTAGTATAAAACCTTGTTTTTAATAGTCTTTTTCTTTCCTTATGTTTTTATACATCCGTGTTGAAGATTAAGGCTTCAAGACTCAGATTTTGGTTTATTATGTAATGTCAAACATGTAAAGATGTGACATTGTATTGTTTGCTTAGAAAATTAGGCATATATGTGTATTTAGCTTTTGAATAATTCAAAATTATGTTAAAACCATATCTGATAAATCTTTTAATTGTCTTAATCAATTACATAGGGTGTACAATTTATTACAAGAGTTAAAAGAACCTAGAATCAACAACTTGAGTTTATGTAATTGATTATATATTAAATTAATCAATTACATGTTGCCTAGAAAAATTGTATTTCATATTGCATTGATGTAACTGATTACACAAGTATGACAATTGATTACATATTCAATCCTATTATTTTTTAGAGAAAAGGTATTAAATTAATCAATTACATAATTGATTACATAGTTCAACATTTTTAATTAAATTATGTAATCTATTACATAATTTGTTAAAGCAATTTCAACTCAAAAAATCTTTTATAAAAAAGATTTTTCTCTCAATTTCAAAAAAAAAAATAACTTTTCTAATTCAAGTCAAGTTTACAAATTTAGAGATTATCATTTTTTTTTTCAAGAAAGAGATTAGAAAAAGAAAGGATTAAAATTCAATGCAATCTTACTTGAAGAATGTTGGAGATTCAAGAATTGTTCCAAGTGTTATACAAAATTATCATTTGGATTATCTACACAAATTAGGTGTATTCTTAAATCCAAAATTTTGATTCTAAAGTTTGTGTTAATCTTAAATTTCTTGAGGGTTCAAGAAAGGATTTCATAGAATCTTTATGTGTACATACTGTTTGTAATCACAATTCTATACTACAAGAAGTATTTGACTAGGGTTGTCATACTAACATTGAATGTAGGTCTAGCATTGGTTGAACTAGTATAAACCATTGTGTTAATCTCTCTATCTCTCTTTATGTTTTCTTAGTTTATCAATTCAAAAGATTTGATAATCTGATTTCAACATTTTTGTGTAAATAGATTTCTAAACTAATTTTGTGAAAAATCTTTCATATAAATATATATCTTTTGTTTTCCAAAGGGTTTGTAAAAAATTTTATAAAATTCACACATACTATTTAACTTTTTTTTTTCTTGTATTTCTAACCCTTTATTTTGATAATGACAAACAATATTAAATTTTGATTCATTATAGCATATAAAAAGTGTATGAGTAAAAAGATATGTAATATGAAATATAACTAAACATGAGTTACTAAAAGATGTTATGATCAAAGCATATGTTAACAAAAAAACATTAGACTCCCCCTTAGTCCAATATCCATATCAATCAAAGTAGATCAAGATAGGCATTAGACCAAAGCTGAGCAAATAATATGTATAAGAGCATGAAATCAAGGAGAATTAGAGCAAACAAGTAAAAGAAACAAAGTATGAACATATTAGAGCAAAAACACCACAAAAACATATGGGTAATAGTCGTCATATTATATATAACCCTTTTTAACTAATCAGTTTTCAAAATAAATCAAAATCCCTATTTTATTTCCTCTATCCCCTTAAACTCTTATTTATCATCAACAAAATGAGAGAAAGGATAATAGATGAACATCATAGTCAGAAGACAATTATATCATCAAAATTTGGTAGCTAAGATACTGACTATTGTTGTTGGACATGGAGTACATATTGTCAAAGATCCATAATAGGTGTAAAAGTTGTATTAATCTTCATGTTGAAACTTGAGTTAGTGACCTGCACTTAATTTTGTAACATCCTGAAAAATATTGTCTTATTAAGTTTTTTTTTTTGCATTAATATTATTAAATAGGATAATTATTTTTCCGTTCTTTCTCTTATCTTGCCCACTTATGGTAACCACTAAAATAAAAGTTATTGAAATTTTAAAAAAATTAAAAATTAATATTGTGACACGGTACACAATGTTACACTCAGTAATATTACAAATTAGCTGTGTAAAAAAACGAAAGAATATATTAACTTATTATAGAAATAATTCTTGATAAAGTCGGGGAACTCTCTCTTCAATAATTCTTTGCCAACACTAGGGACAATATACCGTATAAAAGGACTGCAATCGCTATTTTGATTTTTGCGTTTTCACATGTCTCTTAAAACGAGAAGAAAATACAAACCGGGCAAGGGAAAACGAAAAACCCTGGGCAGAAACATCTATTCAGTTATCACCTTTAGGGCAATCTGAAGTCTTTTGAACCCACCCCAACAGAAAGTCGATATCTAGAAAAAAATAAAATAACCCTAATTAATTGTCCATTGTCATCTTTTTGTTCATGTTTTCCCTGAATCCTTAAGAAAACAAAATTGTTGATTATGACTAAACCACAGCCCGCAGTTCTTATGTACTGTATCTAAGTGACCTTGAAATTTAGAGCCTGAATATAGTGTCAAATTGAGGGAGGGGTTCCGTTCAATCGGTCAAAGAGTTTTCCTAATCACCATAAGCAGATTTATTATAATAGTGTACCAGCATGCAGCATGGTCAAAACATGGTATCAATCACAATCACATGGAAATGCCGAAGGAGGGTTTCCCAAAACATTGTCAAAACTTGGTAACTAATATATATAATCGATGGAAATGCTGAAGGGTTTTCCTTACAGTTTATACATCATGCAATTGAAATAAGAATGTGTATACTGCACAGCACCATGACTTTAAGCCACTGATGTATGTTTCGACCACCTAAACTGGTAAAGATTATTGTCCTCAATTGCAAAAACAAATTAGGGGCAAACAAGAGCACTCTTAGACAGTTTTCTCTTTATTCTGGTTTTCATCTTCAGCGTAATCACCTATAGTAGATGCCTCTTCTTCGCCGTTTTGATCATTCAGAGGAGAACCAGCTTCAATAGCTGCCACATGTTTGTTGCTTTGAGCATTGAGAGGTAGAGTAGCATCAATGTGCTCCACTTGTTTTGAGTGCTGATCATTTAGAGGGGTAGCTTCAGTGGCTTCCACTTGTTTACTACTTCGATTATCATTTTGTGGAGTACTGGCTTCAGCATCGGTCACAACTGGGGACGAATCCATCAGGCTAGCTGCAATTGCAGCCCTTAGATCCTCATCTTCCAGATCTAAAAACATTTCAGCTTCCCCATGAGAAACAAACTGATCATAATGTTGTCGGCTCTCATTAACTCTCTGGTGTGGAGCCTGTACAGAGTTGCAAGATTTAGTTATTCTCTCAGCATCTTCAGGTGAAAGCCACTGCCCAAAACCATTAGAAGCTTCAGATGAGGAGATGGGGAACTCTTTTGGAAAATTTCCTCTAACCAGGAATATGCTCCACCCAAAGCCTTTCAAAGAGTCAAGATAGGCAGAGAGGTAAAACTTGGAAAGGTGCTGTGGAGCTGCATAGAGACTGTCGAAATTATACCACTCCCCATTCACTTTACGGATACAAAACCAATGGTCATGCAAGTGACAAATGAAGGCATTTTCCAGTTCAGGGTCAATCTGGGCAGGCTCAGCAACTGGAGAGTCAAGAGGGATAACTTGTAGGTCCCACACTTCCAGAGCCTTTTGTAAAACCTACAGAATACAGAAAAGGCTTTGCACATTTAAGTATATCATAAAATTGCAAAAGATCCAAGTCCTAAATTTCCTGCCCAAAATTAATATTTGATGCATGTAACAAACATTTGAGTGATTTCATTAATAAAATAACTACTTGCAGCCATAGATATAAGAAACAGGCCGGAATAGCCAGAAAACAGATGAATCAGATAACCAGTCAAATTGATCAAGAACCATGGAAAACCAGTAAAGCAGAATAAGAACTTAAGCAGAAAACCTGTTTGAGTTTTTTTCTTGTTAACTTTTAAACTCTTTATTCTAACTATTTATTATGAATCTTTCATCTTATAGGATGTGATATAGTCTTTTTATGCTAATTTAAAACTTTACCAAACGTCTTATAATTTAATCTTAGTTTGTCACTTAATATATAATAATATATAATATATTTTATTATTACCAATTCTACCCCTATTCAATCACAGTTGAACTACTGAACCGTGAATAAGTAGCTTCACAAGTTCAATGATCAGTCCAGTTTTAAAAACATTGCTTTATATCAATACTGTTTTTCCCAGAATCCAAATCCTTTAAGGCTTAAAGTAGTACTTAAATGATAGATGTAACATCAAATGATAGATAAAATTATACATAACAATAGCAGTACTTCGATTATGAAAGGAAAAGATCAAATCAAATCCGATGACTGAACAATGCATATATAATGCATCAACTGGAACAATAAAAATTATAAAAATTAGGAATCAATTTTTTGAAAGATCTTTTAAAAACTAATTACATTATTTATCTGGTAAACTGAAAAATAAAAAGTTAGATTTCCCCTTGAGACACCCCATTTCTTAGAGTTGTGAGACACACAAGTAGAGTGAGAGGAGAGTGAGGGTTCAAATCCCCATAATGCACCCCACACCTATTTCGCATCCCCTCTCTCCCATTCAAGCCCCCTATTTGCATACCCACAGCCCTGGACCCAAACAAAACAAATTAATAAAACATACATAAAGTTCTTTAAGCTCTTGTGGCATTGTTATCCAATGAAAACATAACATGTATTAATTTTTCAGCTATCTCATTCTCCGTTTTAATATTTTCACAGCTGAGGTTTAAAAAATAATACCCATGTTATACTTTCATTGGAGAATAACACTGCAAACACCACCTATGGAACTTACTCCAGTTTTGTCCAAAAATCTAAGATTTAGGATTCTTTTGTTAATTGGCATACTCAGATCATCGTTGGTGAAGAACATTATGAGACTGCACAAAGAGTTAAACAAACTTTACAACATTACAAAGAACTTCAAGACATTATAGCTATCCTTGGCTTGGACGAATTATCCGAAGAAGATCGCTTAACCGTAGCAAGAGCACGAAAAATTGAGCGTTTCTTATCACAACCTTTTTTCGTAGCAGAAGTTTTTACCGGTTCACCAGGGAAATATGTTGGTCTAGCAGAAACAATTAGAGGGTTTAAATTGATTCTTTCTATATTCGAACGGATCAACTTGTTATGAAATCACATTGATAGCCTCTACTCATGTCCTAGCTCATCTAAGAGCTAAATTAACTAAACCATTTATTTGAACAAACTTTAATCATAAAATTAATTATTCATTTGGTAAACTGATAAAACAACAGTTTCCCAGTTGTGCATTAAACACGTCACATCAAAATATTTGGATAATATTGCTATTTATGTAAGAATAAAATTTAGAGGTAAAAATATTTTGATTTCCCCATTGAAATGAACCAATATAGTTATAATAGTTATATGCTTTGCCTTCTCCAAGGAGGGAATGGCAAGGACGGGTACAAATATCATTTCCAGATAAAGGTGACTAGAGAGAGGAGGCTTCAAAAGCAAAACTGTACAGATGTAAAAGCATGTTACAAAAAAAGGATCAAATATCATTTCCAACATATATCTATAACCCTTCATTTAATTTCTTAATTGACAAGGATTTTACTTGGTTCAATTGACTGGACATGTTTTCATCACCCAAAACAATAGAATTCAATAATTATGATAACAAGAACAGATTCATTTATGATCAGATACTAAAAACCTATATCAATTGCATCACAACTATCAAAATTCCAAATCAATAAAAAAGAGAAAGAAAAAAAAAGCATTTTTTTTCTTCAAAGGAATCAAATCCTAGAGATTAAGCAACTCAAGGGTGCAACCCAAGCATAATAGGCAGATGGGGAGACACATTAACAATATTTGATAATATAGATCAGACTGCAGTTTTAATCAAGACTATGATACACCCCTTCTCTATTTTACTTCTGACAGCTGTTAGTCCAAAAGACATTAAGTGTCTGTTTGATGTCTATAGTTGAGCACAATTCTTAGCCAACAATATAAAAATTTCCTTGGAAGTAAACTCTGTGTTCAACCCAAAAGCACGAAAGACATGTCTCACTCAATTACACTCCCTCAAAGACATTTAACAGGAATTGACAAGGTATGCATTTCCTGTGTTATAAATCATTGTTTGATCTCTTTGTTGAAACAAAACTCTCGTATTAATCTTTCTCTAGTTTTAATCATTCCCATTAGATCTATAATTTTTAGAATTTCATTCCTATTTGATTAAGTATTAAAATTGACGGAATGTATCAAATTCCTATTCTTTTAATTGTTGTAATTTCAACATTATCATAATTATTGTAATTATTCATATCATCTTGTACAGTTTTTCTTTCTTATTTATTCCTAGTCATTCCACAATCTTCAAAATGATTAATTGAATGTTCCTATTTATGCTATCTTAAAATTATTTCTATTCATTCATATTCCTATATGTGAAAGAAATTGAAAGTGAATATAGAATTCTAATTCTATACACAATTTCTTTCACAACCCAAACACTATATTTATAATTTTGAACCAATTACATCTCTGATAGAATTATAATTGCATTTAAAATTATCAAACATAATGCTAATCCTGCCGTCTAAACAGAACCTAAAATGTCTATCTCAATATGAAGTGAACAGGCACAACAGCATTCAAATATCAGTATAAAAATTGTCAAAGCCATACCTATTTACTGTACTAATTACACAGTGAAATACTAGCCAAAGGAGTACAGCTAAAACAAATCATTTGTATGTCGGAATGCCAGCCAAAATGGAAATTGGGGCCAGACAGACAGAAATATATCAAAACAGGCTCCAAATGAATTGTAATTCCAAAATGTATTAAAAACAGGCAGTTCATCCTATTTCTCATTCAATTTAATCCAAAGACATGCACTGTCTATGTTGTCACAGGATTAATCACCATTTACAACTATTGGATCATACATTGCATTTTTTCGTGTGGACCCTAAATTTGAATTCTGAAGAATGTAGTGAGCTCCAAGTTGAAACAATGTGCAGCAGTGTATATTTAAGTAAGCAAATCTGCTTAGTCAAACCATTGAAACTTTGAAGCATATATTACATCTCATAATCGCCCCCCCCCCCCCCCCCCCCCCCCACAAGGCCTCTCCCAGCCATTCATACGTGCACATGCAAAGAACTATCTTCAATAGACAATCATCTTGTAAAATAAGTACATGGAAACCATTCAATCAGTCAAACTATATTTGCACGTTGCATCAAACAGCACAAAGCCAAACCTAGCTCAAGACATCCCCATACATAACTCTTCACAAAACTCGATTACTCCTTATTAAAATAAAAACATCCTAACAAAGCATAAGTTATTGCATCCATGAAGTGAACTCCAGCCAAACCAAAACATCTATTCACCCAAGCACCAGTCAATATGCTAGTATTGAACAATTGAAGAAGTAGCTAGCGGCACAAGAGCACCAAAAACAAAACTCCTCAAACAACTGAAGACAAAACAAGACTCAAAAACCGTTTCTAATAATCTAAAATCCAAACAACCAGAACCTTCCAAAACGAAACCGACTACAGAGCTAATCACATTCTCACGGACACAACCACAATAGACGGCGCAAGAGAGGAAAAGAGAAATTGGGGAAATACAAAACCCTAATCGAACCTGGATACTGAAATCCCCATCGAGCGAGACATTGTGCGATTCGAAATCCGCGGAGGAGAGAGCGGGGAGCATGACCTGGCGCTCCTTGCGATCTAGATCGGAAGCGAGCGCGGCCAAATCGAACTCGGAGAAGAACGGACCCTGCAAAACGGTGTTCACGCAATGCACAGCGCAGAGCTTCGACTCCTGCACCTCGTGGTACAGCATGCCTCCATTGCTCGCTCCTTCCATCGTCATCGAGTTCGCAATCTCAACACAGTTGCTAGGGGGAACGGAGTATAAACCCTATTTGCAATTCGCGTGCGGTGCTTTTATTCGTTCTCTTTGGTGAGGGAGAAAGGATCGGAGGCAGGGCGTGGGCGTAAACGTAACGGATAATTAATAAATGAAATGATAATGGAAAATAAATGGAAATAAAGGTTGGGGATTTTCGTCACTGTTCTTGCGGTGTCGTGTGTGACTGTGTGTTGTCGTGTGGGGATGCCACGTGGGATTTCGGGAACGTCATCCCTCGTGAAAGGGACGATTGTTAAGGTTAGGTTTTAGGTTAGGAGGGTACTTCTATAGAAATAATAATAATACTCTCTTCTCTATAAATAATTGATATTTTTAATTTTTAATTTTAATAAGATATTAAAATATTTATTTTAATAAATATTATTATTTTAAAATATTTAATAATATATTTATTAAAATTAAAAAAAAATAAAGATATTTTAATAAATATTATTTTTTTAAAAACATTTAATTTTTATTTTATAAAAAATATTTAAACATCAATTATTTTAAAACAGAAAGAGTAATAATTTGTAAAATCTTTTTTATTAGTTTTCTAAAGCACTAATTAAAAACAAAATATTAAAAATTATATGAGAGTGCATTTTGAAATTATAAATGAATATTTTTTACACATCTTAATAAAATATTTTTTTCCTTTTATTTCTTAATCAATGTCTTAAGGAAATTTGTTAGCATTTGTCTAATTCATATGATAAATAAATTTTAGGGTTTAACATATTTCTAGTCTTTATAAATACTAAAAAGTTTTTTTTAATCATTTTTTTTATTTTTTATTGTATAAAATGTGTATAAAGTGAACTTAGTTATAGACTTTATTAATTATTATAATCACTTTAATATTGATTTTGGTAAGTTTAATCCTAATGTTAATCAGGTTGTTCCTAGTTATATTCACCTTTTTATTCATTATATTTTGCTAATGTTAGATTGATCCGTCATTTATTTTAGGTTAAATTTACTTTTGAGATATTTTATAAAATGAGGAATTAAAGACAACTAAAAATAATAGGTGTAACAACTAAAATTTTAACACGCATTTTCTTTAAATATTAAAAACTGTTTAAAACAAACACACTTAACGATTACATCTTGAATGTAAATTTCAGCCTTACAACATAACTCAAAGATAAAACATAGATTCTTAAA
>JAMLFT010007340.1:0-14931 GCA_026544285.1 Pachyrhizus erosus
ATTTGCTAAGTAATAAATAATTTTCTATTCCTAAGCTAACAACTCAATTTTATTTATGCAATAATATTTTATTAAATCGAAAATAGGATGTTACACACCACAACGTCCATGTTTGATTCTTCTACTAATTGCGTTTAGGGCCTCTTGTTACCTATTAGTCTTCTAGCTCTAAGAGGTTTTACACGATACGTCTTAAAACTTTCTTATTTGTTTTTTGGGTGACGATCGGGAGTACATATCTTACCTGGTAATCAAATCAAGATACTCTCAACTAAACATTGCAATGTTTTGTATTTGTCAAGGACGCCAAGCTAGTTGCATGAATCCCTCTAATCTCAAAGTCGTCACAACTTGGCCCATCATACTACCCCCAAGGACTCTAAGAGCCTACGAACATTTCTTAGGTAACATATTGTATTCAACCCATGTAATCGTTTGAGCTTAATTTTTCACACACGAGATTTTGATACATTAATCCTCAACCACCTCCTTCATCCTTGCGGTCGAGTCTCCACTAGTCACTAGTATTGTCACAAATTTTCTACATTAGATGAGACTTTCCCCTTATTGATAGTCAACATTAGGAACTCTTTTTATCTTCTTTGTATGTCAGCGCTTTGTCCTTTTATTTTAAATTCTTACTGATAACACATTTGCATTCAAGAAGCCATCATTCTCTTTGAGACTCATGACCACCAATCATTGTATATTTTATATTTCGTTACCCCTATTCGTCTCTGTTTTCCAAAGATGACTTATCATGTCCCTTCTCATCGGAACATATCTCAATCATAACAGTTTTCCTATTCTAATAACAAGGATAAAACATACAATCATATCAACTCTAAATTTTATGCTTCTCGAATAACAGGTATCAATAATCGATAGGGGTAGTGAGTACCTCCCATTTCAAACAAATATTACATACATAATTATTCTTACTAATAGAGAATTCTATAAGCATGAAAATACAAAAAAGGTAAAATTACCCTTTTATTTCTCCTAAATTTTTCCGAAAACCTTAACCTTAAAATCTTAAGTAATAATTTTTGAATTCATTTATTATTACTATTCCTTATTAACAATATTACTATTATTATTATTTAAAATTTTATTAATATACTTTTTTTTGGATTTCTGATTTGAAATCATAAATTGATCTTTGTCACTAAATTTTTCAGATAGCCTACACTTGCAAGCCACCCTCCTTTTCTTCGTACCTATTATATAGATAAATATATATATATATATAATATAATATAATATAATTTATTTAATTAATTATTATTATATATTTATATTACATATATTTGTTTTCTTTTTTTCTTCTCTTCGTCTACCTTTTTTTTCTCTCTCTCCCTTTCCAAGTTTCTCCTACTTCCTTTCTTTCTTCAATTCTTTCTCTTCTTCTCTCCCTCTTCTTCTTCATCGAGCTTCCCCTTTTCCTCTCTTAGTCTCCTCTCTTTCTTCTCTTTCCCTTCTCCCTCTCTTCGTCTCTCTCTCTCTCTCTCAACTATCACTAACAACGTGCTAGGAGGGGATACAACACAGCCAAAGAAAGCAACAAGAAACAAAAGCAAAAGGTAGCTAGAAAATATGTGACACCTCAAATTATCTTCCCTTTTATAAAACACATTAACCTTCATCTTAAATTATTTGGATTCCTTTAATTATAACTTTAAACACTTTACAAAGACATTTCTTGATATATTTCTTATTAACAAATTCTACAAGATTCATTTGAACTTCCAAAATAAATGTCTTTGAAAGAAAAGTTTTCCAAAAAGTGTTTAACGATTAAGAAATCGTCTACACAAGTCTTCATAAAACTTTTATTAGCTAGATAAAAGTTGTGCAAACATATTGTTTTCATAAGTGTGTATAAGACAATGAAACTTTAGCGGAATTAATTTTAAGCGTATAAAATATAATGCAAAGGATAATAAATTACATATAGAAGAGATTCATCAAACTAATTCTTACCAACATTAGTGCAATTCATTCATATAATAGTCACCAGAATAATGGTAGTTAAGGACGACAAATATAAAGACTAGGGGTGCAAAATGAATAAAAATTTTCAAAAAGAGGATTTACAATGCTCATATACAAAAATGACCTAGCCTACCTATACATAGTATCCTAGTTAGAGTAGTAGTAGTAAATCCTATGGTATACACACATACACATATATATATCTACCTTGTAAGTTGTACATCATATCCTCCCTCTATGTAGATCCCTCAGATGGATCCTCCTCATATAGTGGATCGTGGACCCATTGCCCCTCGATGGGCTGCATTGCCAGGTAGAAGATCGCCTGATAAAATCTCAACATCAATATTTGAAAAAAATGGGGATGTAAGGAGTGAATCCTTTGTCCAAATTGAGTCCACAATCACACATACAAGACATACTCACTCACTCTCATTCTCACTGTCGTGTCCTATTTACTTCACTAGTAGACGTATTTTTCGTCCCACAATGCCTCTTGACCTTCCAAGTCATAAAGGTCTTACATAACATATATTCATCATTATTTGTTTTTAGGTGATGATTGAGAGTACATATCCTGTCTGATACCCAAGTCAAGATTCTCGACCAACTATGGTAATGTTTTGTATTCGTCTGGCACACCATGGCAGTCACATGAGTCCCTTCGCCCTCAGAGTTATCACTACTTGACAACTCAACACTACCTCGTAGGACTCTTTAAGTATATGGACATTCCTTAGGTACCATTTTATAGCCAACCCACACAATCTCCAATCTTAAATTCTTCATACATAGTTTTATCGTATCCATCATCAACCACCTCCATCACCATTGCGACCGAGTCTCAGTCAAATCACTGGTATTGACACGATTGACTCATCACAAGGGCAATACTCGCCTTCATCGGCTATCACATAAACATAGTCATCGTGTCCTCATCTCAATATCAGGATCTCTAGCCATAGCTCGTCAGGTCCTATGAACACAAGCACTTCAACCTCACAAATTATCGACTTTCTTGAGACTCGTCGCCCATCAATCTTTGGAGACTCATTAGCTTGTCCATTCATCAAGTTCAACACATTCACACTTTTCACAATTTCAATACCACACTCACCTCTGTTGCTAGAGGTGATCAAACAAAGTCTCATTTACTAAGAGTCTCTATCAATTCATCTAGATGGTCTCGTTGGCTACAACAGTCCCTCCACAACATTAGTGAATTCATTCTTCTAATGACTTTGGAAAGTCGTCTTTCTTAATTTATTACGACTCATCCTAAAATTCATCTAATTAGGCTTGGGGTGTTGGAATTCATCAAGAGTTTAGTTTGTAATATTTTCTCCTCACATTTCCTCCAATTCTACAGAATCTAAGTCATCAATTTTTTCCAATTAAAATTTCACCGAGTTTATGTGTTACGTCAAAATTCTATGTAATGATAAATTTTTATGAAAATCTCTTTGAATTTTATTTGAAAGTCCATTATATTTTAAACTCAAAAGGACTTTCAAAATGCCTTTTACTTAAGGTTTTAAAATTATTTCAAAAATATTTTAAAAAATGACGTTATGCGTAATTATTGTAAATTCGTTTATTCTTGAAAAAATTGTTTCTCCCTCTATTTAAACCCGACATGGGGGAAACTTCTTTTCATGTCCTCATAATTAAATTTTCCTCTAAATAACTCATTTTCTTGTCCAAAACATTGTTGACCCAACATGGTCAAATTTTGACATTTCGTTTAAAATTACAATATACGTGTAAACTTCAAAAATTCATTTTTCTTTCAATGTAACTCTAAATTGAGTGAAACTTTTTTGTATATTATTATAATTAAATTATTCATCTCAGAAAATAAATTCTAGATGTCAAAGATTAAATTTAGACATGGCCAAACCAATCACATAAATTAATTTTGAATTTTTCTCCTTGTTCCAAATTTTCATTTCCACATAACTACCTCCACTAATTTATTTTTATCTTTTTATCCTTTATTCCAATCAGTCTGAAAATTTTACCACATGTTAATAACATCTTAAGGGTCTATCCTTTATTCCAATCAGTCTAAAAATTTTACCACATGTTAATAACATCTTAACGGTCTAAGAAAAATTATTCCAGTCCAAAAGAAATTTATCCCACCCTAAATAAATTTCCAAAGTCTCAGCCATTTTTCACATTAAGTTTTCATAGCAATTTTCAAGTTAACTTTAAAAAATTTATTCCGATTTACCCTTGGGTTTCCTTGCTTGGTTGAATGATTTATAGCTTCATTATATAGTCTATTAACATAGTTTGAGGTCCAAAAATTTTTCAAACATCCATAATCAATCCAAAACATGAAAATGCACCAAGATATCCTCTATTTTTTTGGTGCAAATAAAGTGAACATTCATGTCATCATTTTCATCACATAACTCAAATTTTAAACCATAATTCAAGCCCTTTCCAACCACACATTCATCATAGAATATTTGCACATACTTTCCTCATTATAGGCATATAAACTGAACATATAAATCAAACCAACACAACATAGCAATTAGATTTTTGACACTTTCTTTGACTTCCATACACATACGAATTTAAGCAAATAGATTCCAGCCATATAGATATAAATTAAAGGCCTCATTCCTTTTACAAAAAGAGTAGGAAAATGACTATAATGAACAAGAAAACTCCTCCTTACCTTAGTGGAAGGCACACAAATTTTTCTACATAAAAGCTTTGTGAATGGTGCCTCTATCCAACTGCTAGAATGCTTCTTATCCTCCTTCTACTTGTTGCCTCACAAACTATGGCTGGGTTGGGAGCTTGGAGAACTCAAGAATGGAGTTAGAAGGAGAGGTATGGAGGTTTAGAGATGGTGGGAGGGGCTACAAAGCAGAAAAAAATTATGATGCACCAAGAAAAGGTGTTAACGACATCAAGTGGTACATTTCTTCCAAGGATCTTCATCATAATTTTAAATCCAAGCTTCAAAGACAAAAAAAATGGTGGGAAAAAGATATGGATTCACCACCTATTCCTAAGAATAGGATAAGAAATGGTAGAAATATGCCACAAAGCAATCTAGCTTTGATAAGAAAAAAGTGACGTCCTCCCTAGAATTCTAGAGAGAATCTAGCTCTCATAATTGGAGAAAATCTCAATTATCATTCAAAATGAAAATTGTTGACTTCTAGTTAAGTTGGTGCCTTATATAGGCAACCACACAAACATGGCACGAGCGACACTAATAGATGTGTGGCAGATTGGGCTAAGAAAGGAAGATAAAGCCCAAACAACTCAATATAAGTCTAGTTCCTACAAGCTAAAGGGCCAAAATACAAGCCCAAAAACCAAAATACACTCATAAAGAAATCCTAACTACTATGGCCCAAAATATAAAGGCCTACACATGGTTCCTAAGTTACCAATGTCCAAATACAAAGAGACCAATATTTTATCCAAGTCTCTTCTTCATAGATCTTGTTAGAGGACCTTGCAAGTTCCAATCTCCATCTTGAGAAGCTAGTACATGTATCATGAAGAGTTTGAGGAAGAGGGTAGTAGCTTGTGGGTCCTTTTATAGGACTCACATTAGGTTAAGATTTAGCTATTCTTCATAGTTAAGGCCTTAATTAAGTCCTTGATTGGGTCGACCAAGCTTAAGTGGAGTTTAAGACTTAATTTTTGTCCAACGGGTTGCCTATGCACTAATCCTCTACATTAACTTAATTAAACTAGTTCAGGCTTAATCTTTTTTTTCTTGCTTACTTGATATTTACGTAAATGCCATTAATGAGTTGACTTTTGGTCAACTTCAACATTTTTCACCTATTTATGATTATTTCAAATTTTCTCCAATCTTTTTCTTTCATTTTTTCTACCATTTTGAGAGGTTTTTACATTATAAATCACTTGTAATATTTATTTCCTAGTCTACATTTTATTTATTTTTATTTTGTTTATTTATTATTTCTCAAGTAATTATTAAACATAAATATTAATTATTTCAAATTCTTCAATTTCCTATTTATAAAATTGAGGATGTTACAACTCTATCACCCTAAAAAGAAATTTTGTCCTCAAAATTTTTACCTAGAAATAGATGTGGATACGACTCCATCATTTTGCTTTCTAGCTCCCAAGTCGCATCTTCGTCAATTGAGTTTTAGATGACTTTGACTAATTTGATGCTTTTGCCCCTTAACTGCTTTATCCTTTTATCACTAATTCTTATAGGTGCTACATCACAAGTCAAGTTATCTCTTATGTGTACTCGATCAAGCTCAATCACAAGGGATGGGTTAGGGGTATATTGTCTCAACTAAGATACATTGAATATGTTGTGCAAGTTTGATAAACTTGGGGCTAAGGTTATATGATAAGCATTAGGGCCAATTCTTTTTAAAATTTGGTATGGTCCAATGAATTTTGGTGTGAGTTTTTGAGGTTTTAAAGCTCTACCTACTCCGATTGTGGGTGTCACTTTCAAGAATATGTGTTCTCCCTCATGAAATTCTAGGGGTTTCCTCCTTTTGTCATAGTAACTCTTTTGTCAATCTTGTGTTGTTTTCATTTCTTTCCCTTATTATTTTCACTTTCTTTGTGGTCTGTTGCAATACCTCCAGTCCTAAAAACAATGAGTCGCCAGTCTCAAACCAACACAATGGGGTTTTACATCTCCTTCCATATAGTGTTTCATAGGGTGCCATTCCTAAGCTTGAGTGGAAACTATTGTCGTAAGTAAACTCAACTAAAGGTAAAAACTCGTTCCAATTTCCTATTTGCTCCAACACACATGCCCTCAACAGGTCTTCAAGTGATTGTATTGTCCTCTTAGTTTGACCATCGATTTGTAGATGGTAAGTGGAACTAAGTCTTAATCTACTTCCCAATGCTTCTTGCAAACTTCCTTAGAACCTAGAGGTAAATCGAGGATCTCTATTGGAAACCAAACTAGAGGGTACTCCATGCAAGTGAACAACTTCCTTGAGGTATATCTAGGTTAGCTTTTCTAGAGAATAATGAATGTTTATAGGTAAGAAATGTACAAACTTCGTTAGTTATCTGTTATTAACCATATAATATTGTGTCCATATGTTGTCCTTGGCAATCCCGTCACAAAGTCCATCTAGATGTTATCCCATTTCCATTCTAGAATATTCAGCGATTGTAGTTGTCTAGATGGCTTCTGATGCTCAACTTTGGCTTTCTGTCATGTTAGACATGCTGCCACAAACTTCACTACATCCCTCTTAAGTCCTTGCCACCAAAAATTCTTCTTCAAGTCTTGGTACATTTTGGTGATTCCAGGGTGAAAGCTAAGCTTGCTCTTATATGCTTCCTCCAATATTAACCTTCTCATTTTGCCATTATAAGGAATGCAAATTTGCTTGTTAATCTTGATTATTCCATTCATCCCTCGTTGGAATTCTTTCTCTCTTCCTTCACTCACCAAATTAATTTTCTCTTGTAGGTATGAATCCTCTTGTTGTTCCCTCTTGATTTTTTCTAAGAAGTCACTAGTTATTGTGAGGGTTCCCAAATACAAACTTGTTGGCCTAACTTTGACTGCTAGGTTCAGATCTCAAAATTTTTTATAAACTCCATTTCTTTCGCCATCATAACTGATACGTGTAATGACTTCACTACTCAAGGCATCTGCTAGCATGTTCGCTTTTCCATGATGATATAACAACTCAAAATCATAATCCTTCAAGAATCCATCCATCTTCTTTGTCGCATGTTCATGTCCTTTTGATTGAACCAGTACTTTAAGCTCTTATGGTCACTGAACACTTCAAATCGCACTCCATACAAATAGTGTCTCCATATCTTCAAAGCGAAGACTACCGCAGCCAATTCCAAGTCATGCGTCAAGTAGTTCACTTTGTGTGGTCTTAATTATCTAGACGCGTACGCTATTACTTGTCTTTCTTGCATCAATACACATACCAGTCCTTGGTGTGAAGCGTCACAATACACTTCAAATTTTGCCAGGCCAAGTAGTACTAGTATGGGTGTTGTGATTAATCTTTTCTTAAACTCTTGAAAGTTGTCCTTGTATGCCTCACTTTAGATGAAGGATTATCCCTTACATGTTAATTTAGTCAACGGTAAGGCTAATTTGGAAAATCCTTCAATATATTTCCTATAGTATCTAGCTAGACTAAGGAAACTTCATATCTCCGTGACAGTTGTTGCTGGATTCCATTGCATCACCACTTTAATTTTTGTTGGTTCCACTGCTATCCATCTGCTAGATACCACGTGTCCTAAGAAACTCACTTCATTCAACTAGGACTCACATTTGGAGAGCTTGGCATACAATTGTCGTTCCTTCAATATTTGTAGTACGATCCTTAGATGCTCAGCATGTTCCTCATGAGTATTCGAGTGGACCAAAATATTTTCGATGAGGATCACTACAAACTTGTCTAAGTACTCATGGAAAATTTGGTTCATATAGTCCATGAAGATAGTGGGTGCATTGGTTACACCAAAAGGCATCACTAGGTACTTGTAGTGTCCATAACGTGTTCTGAATGTTGTCTTTGAAACACCTTCCTTCTTTACTCAAATTTGATGGTATCCTAATCTTAGATCAATTTTGGAGAATACCGTTGCTTCCTTTAGTTGGTCCATGAGATCATCAATCCTTGGAAGTGGGTACTTGTTCTTGATCGTCACTTTGTTCAACTGACTATAATCAATGCATAAACGCATGCGTCCATCCTTCTTCTTTACTAACAGTATAGGTGCTCCCCATGGAGACACATTAGGTCTCACAAACTTCTTTTCTAGCAGCTCCTCTAGTTGAATTTTTAATTCAACTAATTCAATTGGGGGCATCCTATAGGGTGCTATTGGTATTGGACTAGATTTATGGATAAGGTCTATGGTGAATTCAACTTGTCTTTCAGGTGGCAACTCCGTTACGTGTAACACCCTTTGTCTCCAATTCGATTTATTTGAATTTTTAATTTTGAAAATGATTTTTTAATTATTTTGGCAGAAAAATTCAAAAACTCATTCGTAAGGGAGTTACAATTTATTATCAACGATCCATCTCAATATCAATCATGCATTATATAATTAATAGGGAAACTCAATTCTATGTATATATATATATATATATATATATATATATATTAAAGTACATAGACATATATTTAGAATTATAACAATACTTATGATTACTACACTTGTTTAAAACATATGAACAACTAATCAATCGTTCACTATAGTCTAGTCTAAACACTTAGAGGGGTCTTCTTCCTGGGATGTCTCTTTATCTTTTTGAGTTGCTGACTTCATTGGTAGTTGGGTCGACCAATGTATTTGGATTTGTAGGAGGTTAGGAGCATCTAAAAGCAGCTGGAGCGTTTAGGGGAATGCCAACATATCTGGGTGGTAGGGTTTGACATGATGACAAGAAGATCAATATAAGAAAATTGCCCATGCGATATAATCTCAAATGATAGGAAGGAAAATCTTACTTATCTTGTGAAAGTATCATCTTCAAAGAGGGGATCATGAGTCCAATTTCCCTCAGGTGGTATGATCGTTAGGCGGGAAAGGGGGGAAATTCATCTGCCATCTAAAAAGAAGGGGGGTGTAGGAGTGAATCATCTATCCTTTGCGTACACATATAATTTACTAACTATTGTGTGTTCTCATTTCACTATCCTGTGTCTAATTAAGATTTCTAATTGTTTCGGGTCTTTCTTTACCTCCAAACCTTCTAACTTTGGGGGGACTTACATGAGCGTATCCATAATATCCAAGTTTGTATTTTGGTCAACGATCGGGAGTACATATCCTGCTTGGTACTTGGTCCAAGATACTCTCAACCGAATCTTGGTAATACTTCGCTTTGTCGAGGACACCAAGTCGATTTAGTGACATCCTCTACTTTTTAGACTCGCTCACAACTTGGCACCATATCTACCCCCAAGGACTCAATTGAGCTTGTGTACATTTCTCAAATACCTTTTGTGTTCAACCCATGCAATTCTACATTCTTAAATCTCACTCGTATATTTTAATTCATCCACTTCTTTACACACTAAATCAATGATTCCTTTGGTAATTACTTTGAACTTGAAGATGGTACTTCTTTGATGAATTTATTTCATATCAATTGACCAATCATCGTTGTGTAGAATCAAATTTTATTTCTATCTTTCTTTGAATCACTTATTGTAAATAGCCCATGCTTTGACAATTTACATTTCATCATCTACCCTAGGGTTTGGTGTCCAAACACTGTCTACTCAAGACAGTCCATCAGGTTACATTTTATATTTTCTCTATTGTTAGTAGAGACAATCATCACATACAAATACTACCATAAAGATTAAGAATGACATAGATAACATTAACTTTTCTTGTATTACTCATGTTAGTATCGATGATGTAAAAAAATGGAAATTTATATAAAAAATAAAAGATAAATAAATTTTAGTTTCTCCAAGTTTATTTAATATATTTGTTTTCACTTTTCTGTTTCTCTTCCTATCTTCTTTTCTTTCTACTTTCTCCATCCACTTTCTCTCTCTACTTTCCCTTCTCTTTTTATGCTTCTTTTTCCTACTTTCTCTCTATATTCACTCTCTCATCTCTCCTTCTTTATTTCTCTCTCTCTCTTTCTCTTCCTCTTTCTCTTATCTCTCTCTTACTCTCTTTCTCTCTCCTCTCCCTTTCTTTTTGTCTTTCTTTCTCTCTCTCCCTCTCTTTCTTCTTTCTCTATTATTTTCTTTCTTTCTCTTCCCTCTATCTCTCTCTCTCCTCTCTCTGTCTCTCTCTCCCTTCTTTCTCCCATTTCTCTCTCCCTCTCTCTTTCTTTTTCTCTTTTTTCTCTCTCTCCCTTTTTATTTAACTTTTCTTTCTTCCTCTTCCTTTCTCCTCTATTTTTTCTAAGTCCTCTACTTCTAGAAAAATTTGAAAATCAACTCAAAGGCTTACTCTCTTCGTTTTCATTTCATTCTTACTCTTACTTTCAGAATTGGAGCAATCCTCGTTGGTTTTGACTTAACAGTTCCTTCAACCTAGTAGGAGCTCAAAATTGGATTACGAAAATAGAGAAAATTTTCATGGCCATGTCTTGTTTAGAGGAACATATGGTAAATTTTTCCACCTTTATGTTCAATGGAGAAGGTGAAAATTAGTGGAATGTCAGAAAACCCACTCTCCCAAAGATGGGGAATGTAATATCTTAGGAAACATTAGGCAAAAATTCCTAGAGAAGTATTTCCCAACTAACTACTGCTAGAGGAAGGTTAGAGAATTCTTAGAATTAAGACAAGGAAATATGATAGTAGGAGAATACGCAACTAAGTTTGATACTTTATTGAAGTTTTGGCCATACTTTGGTCTAGACGATGGTCCAACTATCTACTCTCAATTCGAAAATGGACTTCCAGCAGATATTAAGCAAGTTGTAGGATATTTACAAATAACAAATTTTCCAACCTTAGTTAGTAAGAGTCAGATATATGAAGATGATTGTAAGGCTTGATAGGCCCAATGAAGATTAGGAGGCCCTTTGAGGTATTCTAAACGAACCTCTAATCAACCATCAAGGAAACCTTATCAAAAGCCATTTCCTCAATGAAATCAAATGGCTTCGAGAACCCAAAGTGTAGGAAGTTCCTCTACAATAATACCAATAGGAGCATCAATACGATGTTTCAAGTGTGGAGGGCCACATTTCTAGAAAGATTATCTTCAAACTCCTATTTGTCAAAATTGTGGCAAGAAGGGTCATTTTAAACAAAATTGTTGGTCACTCAAGAAGGAAGCTCTTAGTGCTAGTAAACTTTCTAGGAATACAATTAATAAAGGAATAGAAAGACAGCCAACAACAAGAAAGATATTTGCAATGAGCGGATCGAAAGCAGAAAAATCTGATGATCTTATATGTGGTAAGTTTCTTATAGTCAATAGACTCGTTGACATGTTATATAATTCTGGTGCCACCCATTCTTTCAAATCCATTGCTTGTGTGGAGAGTTTGTCTTTACCCACTAGTTTATTACCCCAATAATTGATAATAAATACTCCCACCAATGATTCAGTAAGGACATACTTGGTGTGTTTAAACTGTATGATACATATAGAAAATCAGAAGTTTGTGATTAATCTAGTTTGTCTACCTTTAAATAATTTAGACATCGTTCTAGGAATGGATTGGTTATCTACAAACCATGTTATCCTGGATTACCATAATAAGACCTTACATTTCATAAATCTTGAGCTTAAGTTAAATGAAACCATAGATTTAATGAGATTAGGAAATCCCCAAATGTTTGTAGCTTTAATTTTTGAAGAAAAAAAGGAGGATGTCCAATTTAGTAGCATTCCTATAGTTCGAGAATTTCCTGAACTTTTCCTTGATGAAGTCAAGGAATTACCTCCAAAAAGAAAAGTATAATTTTGAATAGATCTTATAGTAGGAGCTAGTCCCATCTCCATTGCTCCTTATAGGATGTCACCAAAGGAATTAGTAGAAATCAAGAGTCAATTGGAAGAATTACTAAAGAAGAAATTTATACGACCTAGTGTATCCCTGTGGGTAGCACTGGTATTATTAGTAAAGAAAAAGGATGGCAGTATGAGAGTATGCATTGATTACCATCAATTAAACAAAGTCACCATTAAAAATAAATACTATCTTCCTAGAATAGATGATATGATGGATCAACTAAAGGGAGCACATGTATTTTCCAAAATTGATCTTTGATTTGGTTATCATCAAATTAGGGTAAAAACTAAAGACATCCCAAAATTAGCATTCCGAACCAGATATGGACACTATGAATATCTAGTCATGCCTTTCAGACTAACCAATGCCCCTTCCATATTCATGGATTATATGAATCGTATTTTCCAAATGCCACAAAGAGCATGAAACACATCTAAGGATCATACTACAAATACTTCAGGAACGAAAACTATATGTCAAACTATCCAAATGTGATTTTTGGTTAACAGAAGTAAGCTTCTTAGGACACATAGTTTCTAAAGAAGATATCACAATAGATCCTATTAAGGTAGAAGTCATTATGCAATGGAAACAACTAACAACCATTACCGAAATTAGAAGCTTTCTAGGATTGGTTAGCTATTATAGGAAATTCATCGAAGGGTTCTCTAAACTAGCCTTACCCTTAACAAATTTAACCAAAAAAGGACAAGCTTTAATATGGAATGAGTCCTATAAGAACAACTTTCAAGAGTTAAAAAGAAGACCAACCTTTGCACCCATTCTAATACTCCCTAACCCAAACAAGAAGTTTGATGCTTATTATGATGCCTCCTGGCAAGGATTAGGTTGTGTTTTGATGCAAGAAAGAAAGGTAATTGCTTACACCTCTAGAAAATTTAGGCCTCATGAAGCAAATTATCCAACACATGATCTAGAGTTAGCAACAATAGTGTTTGCTTAAAAATTTGGAGACACTATCTTTATGATTTAAGATTTTAGGTATTTAGTGATCATAAAAGTTTGTGTAATTTCTTTGATAAAACAAAATTAATGATGAGACAGAGAAGGTGGATGGAATTCTTAAAGGACTATGATTTCTAATTATCATATCATCCAGGAAAAGTTAATGTTGTGGCTGATGCACTAAGTAGGAAGTCATTACATTTATCTATACTAATGGCAAAAGAATAAAAATTAATTGAAGATTTTAGAAATTTAAATGTAGCTGTAGAAATACGCCGTAGAAGTTTACTCTTAGGGACATTAACTATCACTAACGAATTCCTAAAACAAATCAAGAAATAATAGTGTAAGGATTCCACCCTACAAGAACTTCCTAACCAGAATAATGCATATCAGAAGGGTAGAGATGGAATCATCAGGATCAATTGAAGAATTTGCATCCCAACAAATCCTGATGTGAGGAAATTAATACTTGACGAAGCCCATAGAAGTCAACTCAATTTCCATTCAGGGATCATCAAAATGTACCAAGATTTAAAGAAAACCTTATGGTGGGAGGGATTGAAAAGAGATGTAGTTAATTATGTATCTGCATGTTTAACTTGCCAAAAAGCCAAAGTGGGACATCAGAAGCCCTTAGGTCACCTCCAAACCTTACAAATCCCAAAATGGAAATGGGATAGTATATCAATAGACTTCATTACATGATTGCCTTGAATAGTTAATGGTCACTATACTATATGGGTAATTATAGATCGGCTAACAAAATCTACCCATTTCTTACCAATCAATATCCGTTATTCATTAGAAAAATTGACCCATATTTACTTAACAAAGATAGTGTAACGACTATTTTTTCATTACTCAAAATACATATACATAAAAGCTACTTTGTTCTACTAAGTAAAAGTTTCTAAGTTACATTTGTGACGACTACTTTTCTTTACACACAATATCCCAAAACATAACAGTTACTTGCTCATATTACACAAAAGCTTATATATTACATTGTTGGTAATATAAAAGAAAGATTAAGCAATTTCTCTCGGATCTTCCAAAGGATCCTCTTCCTCCGATATGTCAATGTTGGGAGCAGGTCTGACTATTCTAAACCTAGCATGACCAGTGGAAGAGTTACGTGGTCGTCTCCTTCTAGGCTGAGAGGGGAAACCAAGAGGTGACACTGAAACTCTCGGAGGTTCCATCTGAGTTAAAACAATCGAAAGATCGATATGCTAGTAGGAAGTGGGAGATAAGGGAGTTGCATGAAAGAAGGTGAAACACACATATCCAGTATATGTATATAATTGATACAATGGGTCTCTAGACATCGCCCACATAAGGGTGTGATTGATAAATGAAAAAGTGGATGGAATTTCTCAAACATCTTTTCCTGAAATGGTTAGTGTAGGAGTGAATCTTCGATTCTCAAGTTTAATTATATAGTGTTGGGGTACTGGATTAATCATATACAAAGCATACACATATGTAAA
>JAMLFT010007341.1:0-14930 GCA_026544285.1 Pachyrhizus erosus
CTATGAGTTATTTCTTTGGTTTTAAATTCTTAATTTACTAGTTTTATATTTTTCTTCAAACATTTCTTTAATATTTTATTTATTTATGTTTTATATTTTTCTTCAAACATTTCTCTAATATTTTATTTATTTATTAAGTTTTTATTTTTTAGTTATTTATTTATTATTATATTATTTTAAATTATTTATTGTATTTATCAACTTACTAAATAAATAAATAATTTCTATACTTAAAGTAATAAGTAAATTTATTAATGTCAATAATATTTTATTTGATATAAAAGTAGGATGTTACAGTCCCAGCCAACCCCTTTTATTTATCCGCTTTTATTTTCTATTAACCCAACCTATTGTGCCTTTAGTATTTAATAGCTTGTGATTATGCTATCCATAGTGGGTAGCTCATATGGTAAAAATGTGCTCTCTCTCTTCTTCACCCAAGGCTCGATCCTCTCCACCATTGTTTTTTGAATTTCCCTTTCTTTTTTTTCATTTTCTTTTTCTTATTTTTGATTTCATTTTTTATTTTATTATTTTTACTTCTAAAATTTTTCTAAAATTCCTATAAATCGTTTTATATTTTTCTTTACCTATTCCTATATTTTATTTAACAAAATAATTTAATGAATTTTGTAAATTTATTTATTTAATTTGTTTTATTTATATTTTTAATTATAAAACTTAAATTTTTCTTTTGAAAATCCATATTCTTATTTTTAAATTTATCCTTCTAATTCTTTATGCCTTATATCTATTAAAAATTTTGTAATATATATATTTACCTATTTTTTTGGAATTTTATTTTATTCTTTTATTTATTATTTTTTTTTGTTTATTCTCATTAAACTATTTATTAATTTTTATAAATTTTGATTCTACCGAAAAGAAATTCAAGTTATCAACTAATTAAAATTTCCTTTTCTTATTATAATTTTACTTCTTTCCATAATCCTAAATCTACAAAAATTAATTTTATCATAAATTATAAATTAAAAAATAGGATGTTATAGTATACTTTTTCAAAGAAAGTTGTATACCTTTTTGAAGAGAGATGTATACTTTTTCAAAGAAAGTTGTCTACTTTTTTAAAGACAATTGTATACTTTTTCTAAGAAAGATGTATATTTTTCAAAGACAGTTGTATATTTTATTTGAAAGGAAGTTGTATACTTTTTCAAAGATAGTTGTATACTTTTCCTAAGGAAGTTGTATACTTTTCAAAGACAATTGTATACTTTATTTCAAAGGAAGTCCTGTAACATCCTACTTTTTAATTATCAAATAAATTTTATTTGAATTAATAAATTTATCATATTAGCCTATAGTTAGAACTATTTATCCAGCAAATTTTAAACATAGTTAAAAATAAAGAATTAAAAACATAACAGAATAATAATAATGATAGTTGAGTATTTAAAAAGAAAAATAAAAAAATTTAAAATTAGTAATTTAAAAATTAAAACAAAGAAAAATATAGATTATAGTTAAAAAGTATAGTTAATAAATATACAGAGTATATATATATTAGAAAAAGATTGAAAAGAAGAATTTTGAAATCTTTATAAGCAAAAATAAATAAATTAAGTTTAAAGAAAAATGAAAAATATAATTAGTTGTTAATAATAAAACTAAGAAAATAAAAATATTTTACATATAATTTATAAAAAAAATAAAAGAAACTGAGAAAAAGGATTTTCAGGAAAGTTTTTTTAAGAAATTTTAGAAGTAAGAATAAGTAAATAAAATTAAAAACAAAAAAAAAGATAAATAAAAGAAAAAGAAAGAAATAAAAAGAGAGAAAAGGGTGAGGAAAACAAAGTTGGGGTTCGAACCCTAATCCTTAATGAGGAAAGAGAGAAGCGCGCTCCACTTGCCATCTAAGCTACCCCACGTGGGTAGCATTTTTAGCAATTAAAACAAATATGAGGTGTCAATGCACATGGGTTTTGAAAATAAAAACAGAATGTGCAAAAGGGGGATGGTTGGGATTCAAACCCACCCCCTTAAGGCGCTTAGGAAATTAGAGGAGAGTGAGTTGCAAGTGAGACTGCTAGGCCCATCGCGGTAACTTATGAAAATAAAATTTCTTTATTCCTCCTTCATTAGTCTTCGTCTTCAAACCGCTATGATAGGCATGTCCCAAGCTTCGAGGGAGGTTTTGCAACTACCGCCCAACCTAGAGGCTTAGCCCTTGAGTCAACAAGCCTATAGCTGACCCATTAAGAAAAAAATAAACCACTGTGGGTGGTGAAAATGGCTATAAAAAGCCATGAACACGAAGCTTTAGAGGCAGAACACGAACAAACTCTCCTCCTCTCAAACTCACTCTTTGATTCACCCAAACCTCCCAAATCAATCCCATTAACTTCGTATTTCATCCAAAAATGCGTAGGGAAGGAAAAATTGAAGAAACAGGCCAAGGAACGCAAAATTTGCAAAGACAACCTGAGCCTCCATTAAAAAAAAATCAAAGCTTCAAATTAAGGTAGGAGGGGTCTTCCTTTCTTTTAATTTAGATTACATAGTCACTCTATAATATGCCAATTTGATTTCTGCAAAGTTTCATACTCTTAAACTCCATAATTCTCTGGAAATGAAAGAAAAATTTTCATTCTCAAATGTAGAAAAATTCAATTTAAATTGATCAAGTTAGAGTAAATACTTTTAAATTGAACATTAGGTAAGATTCGTATTGGGTTAGGGAAGGATTTTGAATAGTTAAATTGGCAAGGACATGTAAGGAATTGAAATACCCAAATTTGAATTTACTGGTACAAACAGTTGGCCAGAGGTTCAAGAAGGTAGGAAAATTACCACAATGCCCCTCTTTCAAAAATTTTACCAAAATTACCCCTAATTTGTTTTATGTGATTTCAGACCCATTTGATCTCTAGAAACTTTAGAAATTTGTAAGATAGTGTTAGGAGGAGGAAACAGATTGGAGAAATTATTTTCTTAAAAATAAGTGAAAATTAATTTTTTTAAGAATTTCCAAAAATGCCCCTATTAAAAGAAAATTTAAATTGAGGCCTATTCTGGTAATAGAAACTGCAAACCAACCTTAGGGAAATATCACAAGACTGTCTAAGGTCTAGGAATCACTTTTAAACTTTAAAAAAAATCCTTGAAAATAAAATTATAGTATTAAAATGACCATTTTACCCCTAGGTAATAAAATTATTTATTATTCCATTTTAAATCATATTAATGATTAGGAAAATAGCCTAAGTGCTAGAAGATATAAGATATATTCTATCTTAGAAAAGTAGAATCTAGAAAATAAAGTTTGATAGGATACTTTTTGAAAGTTGACCAAAATACCCTTATAATGAAAAAATTATATTTTTAGTATTATTTTAAAGAACAAATTGAAATAAGAATTTTTGTGTTTGTAAATATAAATGAAATACTGAAGGTATCAAGGTAAAAAGAAGATAAGGAAGTTTCTAAGAAAATTTTGTGGGAAAAAGACCAAAATACCTTTAGACTTGAATTTCTTTATTAAGTAATAATTCCTTCCTATAACTCTAACAAAAACTTAAGAAAACTCCTAAAAACTATATAGCTATAGAAAATGAGGATTTAACCTGAATAACAAAATGTCTTAAATGATATTTATTTCAAAAATATTTGAATCTTAGACTACAAAGTGACTTAGAATCTTGACTTAAAAATTTATTCCTAATACTCCTATAAGTGATATGATAGAAGAATGGGTGATATACAAACATTCTACTAAGTGATAAATAATAGAACATCATGAACCATACAAGGGAAAGAATTAATTACAAATCTCAATCCAAGAAGTAGACAAACCAATAAGTCTTCATAAATAAAGAGATCCCTCACATAATGAAACAGACCAAAGGAAGAGTAATGGTCAAATACTAGTTAAAAGAAATGAAAAGCGGAAATCTTCCAGTTAAGAAGATTTTAGGGATCTAGTACTTGGAGACTTGATTGACAAAAGCAGAGGCGGGTAAATAAAAATGTGAGTGAGAATAAAGAATGGAGAAATGCAATGGGTTGACTATGGAAGGTACTTGAGAAATGTATGCAGGCTGTGGAAGTCCTTGGGGGTGTTTAGGCACCAAGTTTGTGAACTGCCTAGATTAAGGAGTCATAGAGTTGGCTTGGTAATCCCCAACAAAGTAGAGCATTACCAAAGTCAATAGACAGTATTTGAGCCTTGTACCAGCTTGAGATATGTACTCCTGACTGTCACCCAATAAAATTGCAACTCATGGATTTAATATTACGTTTCGCATAAGCCCTCAAAAGTTAGTAGTAACGAGGCAGCAAGGGATCCCATAACGTTAGAAATTAATCATGAGGAGTCGATGCAATTAAGAATAAACGATTTTAGGTATGCCAATGTTACATGTTTATTCAAGAATTGAAGATTCACTCCACAACTAACAATTTCAGGAAAAGATGACTGAAGAATTTTGTCTGTTGTTTCACACGTCCATAATCCCTCTATGTGGACGATAGACTCGGTACCCATTATATCAATTAGATACCTATACGGGTTACGTCTTCTTTACTCTCTTTCATGCAGCCCCATTTGCCCCCACTTCTTACGGATAGATAGATCTACCTATCATACTGACCCAGGTGGAACCTCCACGAGTCTCCAAATCGCCTCTCAATTTTCCCTCTCATCCTTGGAGGAGACAACCAGGCAACTCTTCCTCTAACCGCAATAGAGTTAGAATGGCTAGATCTGCTCCTAGAGTTAACTCCTCCGAAGAGGAAGATCCTTTAGAAGATTCGGGAGATGAAGTTTAATTTTTTCCTCTTTGTAATAGTAACTTAATACTTATGTGAACCTTTGTCTAAATAATAAATAAAACCTTATATGTATGTTTAATTAGTATAGAATTTAGGTCGTTACAAGTTGTATACCTTTTGAAAGACAGATGTACACTTTTTCGAAGGAAGTTGTATACTTTTTCAAAGGCAGTTGTATACTTTTTCAAAGAAAGTTGTATACTTTTTCAAATATAGTTGTATAGTTTTATAAGGAAGTTGTATAGTTTTCAAAGATAGTTGTATACTCTATTTCAAAGGAAGTTGTATACTATTTCAAAGATAGTTGTATACTTTTTCTAAGGAAGTTGTATACTTTTCAAAGACAGTTGTAGACTTTGTTCCAAAGGAAGTTGTATATTTTTTCTAAGACAGTTGTATATTTTTTTTAAATGAAGTTGTACCTTTCCTTATTTAATAATTTAATAAGTAGCATTAAGAATAATAGTTTTTCAAAAAAGACAACTTTGCTCTTGTATTGTTCTTTTGATTAATCTTAACATATGAATAATTTTCTTAATTAAATTCTAACAGTAATTAGTGAAATAGGTTAAAATAAGACATGAATATGAAAAAATATGATATGAGAAAATAAAGAAATAAATAATAGTAAAAGGTTACTGAAAAGGCCATTGTACCCTGCAACGCCCCTTTTTATTTACTTTTATGAAATAAGAAATGTTTAAAGAGTTTTTGCCTAGATAAAAATTTTAAACTGAATTCGCATGGGGAATTACAATTTGATAATAATCTAACTTATCACATTATTTCCATCCAAATTTCTTACTAATTTACTTATACAGAATAAAACAAGTTATACAACTCATTGTTATATTAGTACAATATTTTCAATGTTTGAATAAAACATTGTATTACTTATTTCTCCAAGGCTTGTTTAGTCTAGTCCATAGCTTCAGAGGTGTCTTCCTCATCTGTCAAATCCTCCCTTCGGTTTAGATTACTAGCTTGTATTGACCTCATCGAGAACTATGGTAGCTGAGGGGTTTGTGATCGTCTCCATGTAGCTAGCACATTGAGGAATTTGGGTGGCAGTGTCTGAGATAAAACTACTAACAAGTTTATATGATGGAACTACCAGGGAATTACAATGTTGGTAGGTCTAAAAGCAAAACAAACGTATCCGACAAAGGTATTGTCACCCTAAACTCTATCATAAGTCCATCTTCCTTCTAGGGGTATGATGGTCAAATGAAATAGTGGTACGAATTCATTATCCATATTGAGTCTGAAAAGGTAAGGGGTATAGGAGTGAGTCATCAATTCTAGGGCATACATACATAATAGAGGGGTAGTCTATCTAACATAGTCTCTTATCTCACTATTTGTGCCTAGTTAGGATTTTTATTAATTTTAGGGCCTTTCGTATCCTCCAAAACTACTAGCTTCTGGAGGGCTTACACAAGTGTATCATAAATAATCCAATTTGCAAACTTTGGTTGATGATCGGGAGTACATATCGTTCCTGGTACTTAATCCAGAATACTCTCAACCAAATTTTGGTAATGCTCCACTTTGTTGGGGACGTCAAGCTATGAAATCCTTTTTACTCTAAGCGGTTCACAACTTGGCACCTTATCAAGGTCTCACCAGAGCCTACGTACATTCCTCAAGTACCTTTTGTAATCAACCATTGCATCCCCCATCTTAAATTCTCACTCGTTGAGGTTTTCAGTTCAATTTCCCTTCCTTATTTCATTTGCCATATCTACTGTCTCATTTTACTTTGGTACTAATGAAAATTTTAGGTTTCAATGGATAACATCCATGTTTATATCACATGTATTTTAGATTGTATCATCATTGTCTGAGCATATCTCAGTTCATCATCTATCCTAAAGTTATTCATATAACAACCTGAATTTTACTAAAGTAAGCACACAATTATTGAAAGTGCTTTTATTCATTAATTTACATTAATGTACATTATACTACTTATACAACATAAAGAACAAGTTAAGATTCGCCTCTTGTGTTCTCAAATGGATCCTCCTCTTTAGAAGATTCTAACTTGGGGACAGGTTTGGCAGATCTAGTACTGATATAAGTAGAGGGAGGGGTTTGGTTGGTTTGACTCAGTCACCTCCTTTTGGGATGTGAGGGAAGACGGGGAGGTGATTATGAGAATCTAGGAGGTACCACCTGGTTTAACATTATTGAAAGATCTATCTGACTAGGGGTTGTAGTCGTGAAAGGTTTTGCGGGGAAGAAGGTGAGACGCACATAACCTGTATAAGTGTTTATTAGATATAATGGGTCTCTGGTCTAATGGCCATAGAGTGGGGGTAATGGACAGATGGACTAAGGGCCAATATTCATCAGACATCTTTTCTTGAAAATGTTAGTTGTATGAGTGAGTCTCTAATTCTTCAATGAACATATATTATTGGCGTACCTGTAGTCGTATACTCTCAACTCACCATATTGTATCCTATAGTTTATTACTAACGCTTTGGGAATCCCTCGCTGCCTCCCACTACTGACTCTAGAGGACTTATGTGAAACATAATATTAAATCCATAATTTTTAATTTATTGGGTGACGATTAAGGGTACATATCTCAAGCTGGTACTAAGCTTGGATACTCTCTACTGATCTTGGTAATGTTCTGCTTTGTCAGGGTTACCAAGCTGGCTTTATGTCACTTCTTTAACTTAGATAGTCCACAAACTTGGTGCCTACACACCCCCAAGGACTTCCATAGCCTGCATACATTCCTCAAGTACCTTCTATAGTCAACCCATTGTATTTCTTCATCCTTTGATCTCATGGTACCAGATCCCTAGAATATCCATAGTTGGGAAATTCCTGCTTTGTAGTATTCATTCGATTTTACTTGACCAATTTATTCACCATTACTGGCTCTTTCTGGTCAATTTATATTGCGGGGGATCTTCTAAGTCAAGGAGACATATCAATTTTCTTAATTAACACCATTTACTATACTAAGGTTTCAAGTATGAATTTTTTTTTTCATGGTAAAGATAAACACTTCAATTGGGAGAATGCAATGTCATAAAAAGAAATAGTGTCTGCTTTAGAATTTCTTATTTCCTTTATTGTTTCTTAATAAGAGAGAATTTTAGTGATTTATAATACTTTAGTCAATTCAATCTTTATGAAAGAAGTTCCCTACTTATCCTATAAAAATTATTTCATTTTTTTCTTCCTAAACTTTTTTATCTATTTGTATAGACTTTCCTAAAATCACCAATCAAGGGCATTTGGGTTATTTTTTAGAAAAATGTCATTTTCTTGAGGAAAATATGTTATTTCTTTAATTTTTTAGATTTTATGAAATTAGCACGAACAATATATGTTATTTTGATGAACTATCTTTTAAATTTAAACAATAATACAAAATTTTCAAAGGAAGGTTATTTTGGTCATTTTTCACAAATATTCTATTTTGTGGGCATTTCTTCCTAATTCTAATTTTTAATTTGAGTATGAGTTTGATCACATCATTCTTGATGAATTCCTATTCACACCATATTTTGTATGAGGTGAATAACATATAAAATTTGAATTTTAAATGCCAAGGGCATAATGGTCATTTTTAATTTACCTTAATCTTCAACCTTTGTCCAGGGGCTACCTCGACTCAGAGTAACTAGCTTTGGCTTTGTTTCTATTTTGTTTCATCAAACGCAAGATTCCCTAATCAATATAAATTCAAATTCAGGATTGTATTGGTCTTAAATAGTAAAAGACTAGTGGCTGGGAGAGAGGGTTAAATACCAATTGCATAGTAACTTTCAAAATTTGATTTTTCATTTTTGAGAAGAATTTGAGAATTTTATCTAGTTAGATTGATTCAAAATCAAACAACGTAGCCTAAATTGATCTAAATTCGATCAAGGAGAGTATTGACGAGGGTATTGAGTCGTTCCATTACTTGAGTTTTCAACTTCTTGTCCCAATCTAATTTTTAGGATTTTTATTAATTTCAAAGTACTATAAGTTCATAATTTCAAACTCAATGACTTTAGAATAGTTCTAAGAATTAAAAACGAAGAAAGGAGAGCTCCTCCTACCTTAATTCGAAAAGTTGTGGGCGACCACTTCAAAATCGCGATTCTCGGAGTTAATCTGAAATCTTCTTGCCCAAAACAATTCCTAGAATGGCGATAAAGCTTTTGGGATTGGAACTGGATGTTTTTGTTGTGTGTGAAGTGTGTTTCGATGAAGAAATCACTTCTGTGATGGCATTTTTTGACCTTCATTTCGAGGCCTTATATAATGTTTCCAACCACCATACTAAGGTTATTTTGTTCACCTAGGCTAGGGGTAGCCTTGTTGAGTCACTAGGGGAAGTGTAGGCTAGCTTGGGTGGCTTTTGTAGAAAGTCTCAAAGTTTTGAGAAGACGCCCATTGCGGTTTCGAGGAAGATGACAAAGATGTGGAAAAGACAAAGGTATTTTATTTTGTTAATCTATCAGCGATGGGCCTAGCGGTCTCAATGGTCACTCTCCTCTCCTCTAATGCTTAACTCGTGCCTTCAAGGGGACGGGTTCGAACCAAGAAAAACCCCGTTTATTCTTCTATGCTTTTTAGTTTGTATTTTATTTATTCACTTATTCCTTATTTATTAACTAACAAGTGATATGCTACCCACATGGGGTAGCTTAGTTGGTAACGGAGCGCATTGCACTCTCCCTTCCTCGTGCTCTAGGGTTCAATTCTTACCTACCCCATTTTCTAATTTCGATTTCTTTTCCCCTTTTCCCTTTTTATTTTATTTCTGATTTCATTTTTAATCTTTATTATTTTTGCTCTTAAATTTTTCTAAAATTCCTAAAATTCTTCTTTCTTAATGTCTTCTACCTATTTATGCATCAGAATAAAATTTATAAATTTTATTTAATTTAGTTTTATTATTACTAATTAATTATAAATTAAATTTTCTTATTCTTAATTCCTAATTTATTATGAAATCAAATTTTAATTTTCTCTTTTAAATATTCTGGAGATTAGTTTTCATCTATTACTAGTAATTTTATCTAAGTATTCTTTCCTTAACTTATCATTTTAATTTTTTTGATTATCATAATTTTTATTTCTAAATACATTTAAGATTTTTGTTTGGCAAAATAAATTAGATTCTAAAAATAATTTGTCTATGTCTAAAAAATCTAATAAATAATATTTATATTAAAAAAATATAAAAGTAGGATGTTACACTTCAGGGTTTATTGTGACTGATGGATAGTCATCAAATATGTCTACTTACACTAAGGATGGAAGTATGAGTTTATATGTAAATCTTCAATTCAATACATTTAAATGCATATACAATAATCACTATAATCATTCAAAAATATTTTAATTAGAAACTATGGCAAGGGAAAAATAGTCTTTTTCACCCTTTTTCCATAATTTCTTCTATCTTTACATGAATATGAAAGAAATAAGTATAAAAATGGATTCTATACTTTCATTTAGTCTTAGTAGAAAATTTTTACTTGAAAAGGGTATTTTTCATAATTTTTTCTTAAGAAGGGCATTTTGGTCATTTTATAAAAATATAACTTCTAGAGATTTTTATTCTCATTTTAACTCAAGACATACATATGAGTTTAGGAGGTTTAAACAATGTTAAAAACTAATTTTTCTAATATAGGGGTATTTTGGTCATTTTCATGAATATTTGTCTTTTTAAACATTTTCTTTAGATTTTCAACTCATAATTTTTAGAATAAATACTACTTAATGAAAAAGAGTATTTAGGCTTTTTTCTTGAGATCAGAATGGCCTAAAAATGATAAAAATATTTACTTTTATACCCTAGGGGTATTTTCATTTTGTTGAAACTATCATTTTATTTTTAAGGATTTTTAAGTTTCTAAATGGATGAAAATATTCTAGACTCAATCCTAAACAAGTATTGATACTTTATTTTCAATTTATTGATCAAACAGAATCAAAATTTGATTTTTATTACCTAGGGGTATTTTTGAAATTTTACAAAAATAATTTAATTTTATAACAATTTTTTTTTTTTTGAGAAAATTCTACTTTATTACTTAGGCACAAAAGAGAGTTATCTGCTAGGCTTATTTCAAAGTTTTGGAGGGTAGAATTGACAAGGAAAATAAATAAAAAGAAAATAGGGGTATTTTGGTAAAATTTCAATAGAAGGGCAAAATGGTAATTGGTCACTTTGTCTTCAACCTCTGGACACTGACTCAAAACCAGAAATTCAATTTTTTGATTTTCAATTTCCTTTACATTTTTGGCAATTGATTCATCCAAAATCCATCAATAACTTATACTCAATTAATCTCAATCTTTAATAGCTCAAATTGAGCTAAAACCTTATCGAATTAGATTTTGATTCCTTAGAGTTCAAATTTTCACAACTCAAAATCAATTTTGGAGAATTAGCATGAATTAGAACATTATACTTTATAGAACCCGAATTAAAGTAATATAGAACAATTCTACAACTAGAATAGATAAGGTGTCAAGTTATGAACGACTCTAGAATAGAGGGTGTCATGGAACCAGCTTGGCATACCCAACAAAGCGAAGCATTACCAAGATTCGATTGAGAGTATCTTGGACCGAGTACTAGGAAGGATATGTACTCTTGATCATCTACCTAGAGTGCAGACTTGGACTATTATTGAAACATGCTTGTGCTAGAAGGTTAGGAGGTAGCAAAGGGCCGTAAACGATTATAACCCTTAAATAGACACGAACGATGAGATGAAGGCACATGATAGTTAGTAAATTTTGTATGTGTATTAAAAGGATAGATGACTCAACCCCCTTCTTTTCAGATGGCTGACAGATTTTGTCCCCTCTTTTGCCTAACGATAATACCATTAGAAGGGAGTTGGACTTATGACCCGTTTTTGAATATGACACTTTCACTGGTTATGTGAGATTTGCCTTTCTATCTCCAGAGATAATACCACATAGTCAATTCTCCCATATCAATCTTCTTGTCATACTGACTCAAACCCTACCACCTCGTTATACGAGTATCCCACCAGATGTCCCAACCGCTCTAGACATTCCCAACCTCCAACAAATCCAAACCCACCAGGTGACCCTACTGTTAATGAATTCAATAACTCAAAAAGGGAAAAGGAGACTTCCGAGGAAGATGACCCCTCTGAGTGTTCAGATTAGATCCTTTATAGGAGACTACTAGAACCACTTGCTTAGTTGATTATATGTTTTGAATATGTTTGTAATAGTTAAAATACAATTTATATTTTGGGATACATTGTATGCTGATGTACTTGAGATTATATATATGTCACACTAAGTTTCTCTACCAATTATATATTATATGGTAGATATTCAGATAAATGGATGATATTAAATTGTAACCCCTTGCAAGTAGTTGTTTTAAAAAAGTTTTTCCTATCAAGTTAATTCAATTTAACCCTTTTTGAAATTATAAAATTTAAATAAGTGAAAAAGGGGAATTACAATTAGTTGTTATCAAAGTAGTTCATCCTATCAATCTTGTGGTAGAAACCTAACCCTAAGAAAATAAGTGAAGATGATTGAACCTACGCTACTTGGGCAGTAGTGTAAATTGTATGATGGCACGCTGATTAATCATGTGAACAAACTGATTGAACCTAACTTTGTATATATTATACGACATGGTTGAGTAAAACTTGTTTGTTAGGAATGTTTTATAAGTGCAAACAATCGGGATAAATAGTGAATGACTCAGGTCCTAGAACGCATGACTCATGACTGAAATGATGAGCCTGCAGAATACATAAGATTGACAGCATTTAGAAGAAATGACCCACCCATATTTAGTGGTTCCTTCGACCTTGAGGGAGCTCAAAACTAGGTCACAAAAATTGAAAAGATCTTCATTGCCATGTCATGTTTAGAAAAGCATAAAGTAAACTTTGCCACCTTTATGTTTATTGGAAAAGTAGAAAATTGGTGGCGAATAATCAAGCCCACACTACCAAGAATTGGCAATGTTATACCTTAGGAGGCTTTCAAACAAAAGTTCTTGGACAAATATTTCCCAACTGACTTTAGACAAAGGAAAGCCAAAGAATTTCTATAACTAAAAGAGGGAAGCATGACTGTAGGAGAATATGCAACAAAAATTGATGAGTTATTAAAATATTGGTCGTACTTTGGAGCAAGGTTGGATTGGCAGTCTGGTCACAATTTGAAAATGGCTTGCAAGCCGACATTAAGCAAGCAGTGGGATATCCCCAAATAATTGATTTTCCTACCTTGGTGAGCAAATGTAGGATTTATGAAGGAGATACCAATGTGAGACAAGCCAAGTGGAGAGCGAGAAGCCCATAGAGGCACTTTGGGAAAACTTTAGGTAACTAGCAAAAGAAGCCTTTTGAGAGGCCACCTCCGTATAGGGTCGAATAAACTCAAAGGAACCAGTCAGTGGGAAGCTCAATGTTAGCAGCCCCACATCTTGAGATCAGTACACCCATAAGATGCTTTAAGTGTGATGGGCCCCACTTTGTAAGAGATTGCTCATAAAAGAACATCATCTACCACAATTGTGGCAAAACAAGACATATAGCAAAAGACTGTTGGGCACCAAAGAAGGAGGCATCTAACGCCAATAAAGTTACATAAAATCAAGCCTCAAGAAGACCTTGAGTGACCGGGAAGGTCTTTCTAATGAGTGGATCGGAAGCTGCTTTATCTAACGATCTCATTCGTGGCAAGTGCATCATAAACAATAAAACTCTTAGATGCACTATATGATTCAGGTTCAACCCATTCTTTTATATCAAATGAATGTGCTATGTATTTATCATTGCTTTTAAATTCGCTATCATATTAGTTAATTGTAAATACCCCTACTAATAAGCTTGTAATTACCAATTTAGCTTTATAAATTGCCCTGTATCATTACAAAGCCAAAACTTCCTAATTAACTTAATTTGTCTTCCTCTATCTAATCTAGACATAGTGTTAGGAATTGATTGATTATCCTTTAATCATGTTATCCTAGATTGTCACCACAAAACCCTAAATTTAGCTCCTCAAATCAAAGTGCCAATGAGCTTTCAAGTTATAATCCTATTAAATCCCAGGAAGATAAGAGAGGAAGTTTCCAAATCTTCGTAGCACTATTCTCAACAAAAGAAGGAGTTAACGTGGATGTTAGTAGCCTTCCGAATGTAAGTGAATTCCCAAAAGTTTTCCCTGACAATGTAACAAAATTGCCACCTAAAAGGGAACTAGCATTCGCCATAGACCTCTTACCAAGATCTAGTCCAACTTTCATAGCTCCCTATAAAATGTCCCCAAAAGAACTAGCTGAAGTGAAGAGTCAATTGGAAGAGCTATTGGACAAGAAGTTAATCAGACCAAGCATGTCACCATGGGGAGCACTTGTAACGCCCATTTTTATTCATTATTATTATTATTTATAATTAATTAACATCAGAGATAGCGCGCGAGTATTTACTTATAGCGTAACGACTCTAGGGAGTTACAATTTACTCATACAATAATTATTTCCATACAATACTTTCATAACAAGTTCTCATTTCATAAAGTAAAAGTCATAGATGATTTAAGTAGGTAATACAAATTTCTTAAAACATCACATTTTCTCTAACTTGCTCTAATCTAATCGGACGCCTCTGATGGATCCTCTTCATCTGCTGGCTCCTCCCTGTGACTCCCACACCAGCTTGAAATGACCTCATTGAGGATGGTGGTGGTTGAGGAGCCGGCGGCCTTCTCCGATCGGCAGGTACGTTCAGGAGCCTAGGCGGCGGGATTTGAGAAAGAACTATTGGAAGATCCACGTGATGAAACTGCCAGGGCACCACTATGTTTGTGGGTGTAAAAGCAAAGTGGACGTATCCTATGAATGTGTCATCACCTTCGACCCGATCGTAGGTCCATCTTCCCTCTAAAGGCAGGATTGTCAAGTGGAAAAGTGGTTGAAATTCCTTTGCCATGTTTGATCTAAAAGAATGGGGGGTGTAGGAGTAAGCCATCAATTTAGAATTAGGCTAAAGATAAAAGATATCCTTTTCTATCGTGAACTCTCATCTCCCCGTTCGTGCCTAAGTAGGTTCTCTACATCGTTGTTGGGCCCTTCGTTGCCTCCTTTACTACCA
>JAMLFT010007342.1:0-14882 GCA_026544285.1 Pachyrhizus erosus
ATTAAAATTATAAAAAAATTAAATAAAAAACACTCTATTTTATATAGAAAAAAATTATTTGAACTATATAATTTTTACGATACCTTCTATCAACATCCTTTATAATAATAAAAAGTATTATATATATATAATAAGGTAAATAATATGATAGTTAAAAAATATGAATAAATACTATTATTTATAAAAATAAAATAAAATAAAATAACATTACTCTAAAAAAATGATCCATTTAATTTAATATGTTGTCTTCTTCATGGATGACTTCTGGTATGCAGTGTGTTGTGCACTTATACGTGCAGCACACAAAGTATGGATTGCATGGTTGACTCAAAATGGAAAATTGAACTCCAAAGGATATGTTTGGTACGGAATTTCGAGTCTGGATGGAGCTTCACTCAGTCCTTCATCATCTACATGCACGAGTCTACGGTGCTCTTTGTATCTTCTTAATCAGATATGGTCTGTTTCTGAAGTCTGAACAGATTCTTAGGGAATCCAAATTCTGGGCTAAGCAAAACATACAAATATATAAGGTGATAGATAAAAAAAGCAAGTGGGTGAAGAGGAAAAAAAACAGGGCAAGTGGGTAAAATTTTTATTAGACAATAAAGATGAATTATTAAAATTAATTATTTTTATCTATTTATATATTGTACACCTCATTTAAGTTAAAAAAATATATACATTCTCGTTCTTCAAATATAATGAAATTATGTTAAGTATTTTAATTATGTAAAAGATTATGTAAAAGATTATGTAAAAGATTATGTAAAAGATTAGAGTATTATATTATTATTAAATAAATTAAGAAAAGATTTTGTAACATAGAAAGGAAAAAATATTGATCAATTAGATTCCGTTTAACTTCAGAATTTATAAGTGTATTTTTTTCATTTAAATTTTCAAACGAAGAGGAATATCTTGACTCTTGTAAAGTGAAGATGTACGCTTTATAGAATAAAGTACATTTGCAATAATTTATTATAAACTTAATATTCTAAAATTAATTATAATGTCACCTGTTAATTTTTTAATTAACAATTATCATTGTTGTCCACTAAAATGCGCTAATTCCACCACCAGCCAAATCTATACTAAGATATACATGCATCTCTCTAGATATTATTATCCTCATCGATATATTTGTGACAAGTTTAGGGAAGGAATTCAAGCATTACGTGTTTCAGCTTCAACTATTAACTTGTCAAGTACGATTAATTATTGTTAAAAATATTGATCCACTAATAAAATTAAATGGGAGAAATTCTATTTTTGCTTATATATAGTTTATAATTATTTTATAGTTTATAACTTTATGTTTACAATATTTTTTTAATAATTTTTTTTACAATTAAAAGAGATAAGAGTAGGATAAAATCAATAGTGTGATAGCAAGATATAAGGAGAAAAATAGGCTATAAAAGAAGTGTTGAAAAAATTTATACAAAAATAACATTACTCTTTTATAACTAATAATGTGACTAGTGCTAAGCACAAATCTTGAAGATAGAAGATCATTTATAATTTTTTATGAGTATGTTTTTGTAGGTTATTGGTCATTAAAGTATATTGTCAATTTATGAATACTAACTTCGAAATTGATGTATTATCCCTTTTTTTATAAGTTTTAATTTTTTTAAGAAAACAATTTAATATAATTTATTATAAAATAATTGTATATTATAAAATACTTAATATGTAGAATTTATATTGTTATAATTAACTAAAGAATATAATGTTGGTTGTATATCAGGTAAAGGAATAATATTTATTGAAAACAATTTAATAAGAAAAGACTCAATGAGAACGATTTTTTAAATAAGAGTTTTCATACATAATCAAAATAAGAGTTTGCATACATATAATCATATACAACTCAATTCATTGTTTTTGCAATAATTAGAAGAGTCAAAAACATTCCAAAAAGTAAAAAATAAAAATAAAAACAAAAAACTTAAACACATGCAATACTATTAAATACTTCATTAGTGGATCAAATGATGAATCCCAATTCCATCCTCAAGAGCATCAGTGCAAAATTCTGTAATTAGTAATGTTGATGAAACTTTTAGGTCCAACAAAACATAATCAATGTTCCAGTGACACACTAGCTGCAACTCACCTTCCATGATCGAAAAACAAAACATTGTTAGTTGCAATACATTGTTACACATTAAAATTATGTTAATATTATTGGAATAAAAAAACATAAAATAAAGAATAAATTATCAAATTAATTGTATGTCAACATATATTTTTTAATGTATAAAGATAATATGTTGTTCATATGTTTGAAATTGATATTGAGAAAAGTAGATTGACTTAATATTAATGGAGAGAAGTGAATGAATAAATGAAGTGGATTATAAATTAGACATTTGTATGAGATACAAAATGTCATATTAAGGAAAAAAAATTAATTATTTAAATGTCATCATCAAGAATATAATATGATAGTTATTACCTTCAAGAACTTGATTTTTCAATTTTTACTCAAACATTTGATTTGGTGGTTGAAAAATGTGGAGTGAAATTTTCACAAACCAACACAATCATTGTCAACATTGGTCATTGTCTTTTTTTTTTTTCTCTTCTGATCATAAACAATAAGAGTCATTAATGGTTCACTTTCATTATCTCCTGTAATTGAGACACTATCCTGTATATGATGAGCATGGAGTTAGTGTATATCAAAATATGTAAAAAAAATAGTAATCTTATGTAGCATTTAATAAAATATTAAGTGTGTGACATGATCACTGAGTATATTTTGGTGTGGATGACTGAAAAATTGTGACGTATCGAGTCTATCACCTCCCTACATAATGAGTATGATATTTGATTATGAATCGAAAAATGTGTAATAAAGAAAAACAAACCTGAGTAAGTTCATTGTTTATGACAAATTCTTGTATAAGATCATTGTCACTGGACATTATTATGATTGTGTAATTGTCTTCGTTTCTTTCAATATTGAAATATTGGTTGATATCAACCATGAACATAAATTTCAGCTCAACCAATGCATATAGAACATCTAGAAATCCATATTAATTTCCAACCTAGAAATGATTAAGAAAAATTATTATGAAAAGAATTGATATAAAATGTGCAACTGAATGATAGAAGAATAAAATTGAAAAGTGTGTCTGGCATAGATGATATGTAATTTTTTTTTTCTGGAGCGTAAAAATGATAACAAATGAAATCAACTGTGAAGTAATTAATAAATATCACTATAAAAATTTCACATACAACGAAGTGATTAACATAAAAGAAACAACCTTAATGAGGTCATTTTTTAGTTCAATTGCAGATTTACGAAAGATTTTGAAGGCTTAGTTATCAAAGAGAACAAAGCAAGCATTGCTAGTATGAACCATAACCCTCAAATTAACCTTGTGCCTAAAATCAGAAATACGTTAAAGGAGAAATGTATAAGATGATTTATTTAATATATATATTTATCAATTAATATTATACTTTGGGATGACAAGTGAAGGTACTGTCTTGCATTTGTCATACGATAAAGTACCATCGCTGATTTTAGTGTTAATCATTTTCGAACACTTGCTACAAGCTTGATAAAACCAATTATAATCCCCCATTATTTCATGAATGGTTGCTAGTGTTGTTACCACTGCAGCCTGTAGAATAAAATTAAATAATCAAAGCATATAGATTGTAAAAATTCTTTAATAAAAGACAAATATTGATTAAATTCTAAACTTGTTTTGCTTCTCTTATTTCAATTAGGAGTTCTAAGATTCGAATCAGAAGTTGCATTCATAGATGAGCTTGAACTGCCACATGTTAATTGACTTGAGGATTCTGTAAAACTTATAACTTGGTTTGAAGGCCTACAATGATATCAAGTGTAAGTAAAAATAAGCTGAATAATGAAGTTATTTACTAATGAAATGTTGAAGAATAAAGTTGCAATATGAGATAAAATTATTTTGAGAAAAAATAATAATTAAGACATACATATTCTTGAATTTAGTTGCCTCTTGTATATCTGAATTCATCATGAATTTTGTTGTATTCCATGATGTAGTGAGTAAATTTTCTCCTATAAAAAATGATTAAATGGATTATTTAAAAAATATATGAAGAATAAATGTATAATATTTGATTGATGGAGCATAAATAATTAAGATAAAGATAGATTAAAAAGGAATGGTAATAGTGAGCAAGAGATTTATACAATACCTCTAAAATGAGAGACTCGTGCAAGTTGTAGAACAACCACTTTGATTTGGATGTCTTCGTTTAAAAAGTTGAGCATTTCAATTGCACGTTCTCCAAATAGAGTAACATGAACAGAATTATTCCTAAGTTAGGAAAAATGATGCTTTATTATAAAATAAGTGGAATGAATGAAATGTAAAATAGAATATAAGTGAACTATTGAAAAGACCCTTCATAAGAAATTTTGAATTCAATTCTCTTTGCTGTTTGTCCTTCATGTTGATAATTTTCCAAATTTCCATATTCAGTGACAAGACCAATAGCATCTACACAAGTAGATATAAATGTTAAAAGGATAAAATAAAGGTGTTAATAAGATTAGACATGGAAAAGTTAGTTTAAAAAAACATATCAATAAGATATTCATTAATATTTTTCTCTGATAAGATGGTCTCAAAAGGAACAAAATCAAACACATAATATGGGATAACTGCATCAGAAGGTTAAATAGTTGTCCTAGTGAATAGTAATACGATATTGATGCTTTGTAGTCTTACATAATCCGCTATTCTCTTCAATGCTAAATTTTGAGATTTGATAACATTTTCCTTCTTGAAGATGGCTGGAATGCTTGGTTATAGTATCATGATTCTAGATACTGGCTTGAATATTATTTTTCTAAAACTTATTATAAAAGAAATTATAAGAGTTTAGTAAATAATTGTTATTTATAAGTAAACTAGTATACAATAAGATCTTACTTCTTCGTCAATGAGTATCATGTGAACAGATGATACTTGAACAGATTGTCTTGTAACATGCCACAGTCTAATAATCTTTGCTATTAGTGATCGATTTTCCTTTCCATGTCTAAGGTCTTTGATATAGCAGGTTTCCATACTAAAAGAAAATTAAATGACAATGAAATTGTACTATAAGGATAAAAGAAAAACAACTTAAAGCTAATCATTAAAGTTTTCTTATAAATATAAATGCAATAAAATATGTGAATCAAATACGGTAGTGGTTAAAATTGAAGTAAAAAAATATGGTTAATCTTATGAATAAAGTATATATAAATTCATATATAATAAAGAGATTGGTATTTTTGTATAATGTTGTGAGAGAATATTTGATGAAAAAGATGAGTTTAAAAAAAAGTGTAAAAAAGTAAATAAACAAAAAGTGAACAATGAAAGAATATATTAGATTGTATTTAAGTAAAAATGGAGATAGAAACAGTAAAAAAACTATTCAAATAAAAATAAGATAAATATGAAAGCATAATTGAATAAAAATACTTAGTGTAATATTTTCTATTTCAATTTTATGCAAGACTTTAATTATTGTAAGTAAACTAAACTTAAACTAAAATTAAATGTAAAATAAAAATTAATATATAAAAAAGCTGACAATAAATGAAAAAATGTTTAATTGAAAAGTAGAAAAAGAAACTGAATTGGAAAAAAGAAAGGTCAAGAATATTCTTACCTAAATGGAGAAGTTGCAACAACGATGATTTTGAAGAAAGTCAAGAGCATAACAAAGAAATATTTCTATCTGGAATAGAAAGTAATATATGATAAAGCTAATAATAAATGGGAAAGTATTTGATTGGAAAAGTAAAAAAAAAAAAAAAAAAAAAACTGAATGGAGAATAAGAAAGATTAAGAATGTTCTTACCTGGAAGGAGAAGGAGCAACCGTGACTGTTCTTGAAGATATCGCTTGTACAAAGAAATATTTCATAATATTATGGAATAAAAATTAATATATAATATAGATATAAGTAAATGAGAAAGTATTTGATGAAAAATGTAGAAGAAGAGGGGCTCGATGAAGAAGTAGAAGAAAAATGATTTAGAATGCTCTTACTTGGAAGGAGAGGGAACAACGTTGACTTTTTTTTGAAGAAAAATCAGGACAGAATACAACCAATATATCATGTTATGGAAGAAAGAAAAAGAATGTAAAAATAACAGAGCAAGAATTTATGTTTGAAGTGATTGATAACAAAACTCTTAAAAAAGCTAAATAAAAAGTTTTGAACTTCTGATCTATATAAAAATTTCACATCATTTTTTTTAAAGTATTACCAAAAAATTATAATTGTTGGATAAATAAAGAAAATATAAATTAAAATAAGATATATTAGATGAACATTATTGTTCCTCATCGACTTCATTCGTATGAATAATAACATATATTGGTATAGTTTGTTAAAAAAAATTGTTATCCATATAATAGAATATTATTTAATGAAAAATAAATCTTTAATAATAAAAAATATTGTAATGGTAAGAATTTTGCAAAAATCCACTTGAAAAATTGTACAAAAATTATATCATAAAGAAATTTAGGCAATATGACATGTTAAGCACAAAGAATAGCATTCTGTGCTTATGAAATCAAAGTATCTTATATTTTATATTTGAAAAAAAATAGAAATATATAATTTTATGTTCATATTTATAAATATAAAATAGATGTCTTAGATTTTTAAGTAGTTTAAAATCATATTTTTAATTATTAAAAATATTTTTTGTAATATATTAATTGGATTTTTTATTTAACAATTTATTTTATAAAATAATATGTTAAAATAGTTAATATTTAAAGTTGTTGATGGAGAAATGTACAGTGATTAAGACATACACGTGTGTAAGTTACAAAACATTAGTATGGTCCACTTTTAGTAGCCTTAGTTACAACAAATATATACACACACACGTCTAAATTTGTCGCTCAAAGACGAAGGAAAGCCTTTTTAGCTCTAGATATTTAGCTTGAGAAACATCTATCTTCCTCCATGTAATGATAGGCTAGCAAAAATAGATTTTTTTCATAGTACTGTGAACTAGTACAAAAGCAAGGAGATATCAAATTTAAGTCCCTAAAAGGGAAACTTGAATATTTAATCTAGATACCGATACAAAAAAGAGTTTATTGATTCAATAGGAATACAAGGGTAAAAAATCTAAATATTTTCACGATGTTAAATATCAACTAATCAATAAAATCCCTTTAGAGGATAATATGTCAAGAGCAATAGATCAATGATCAGGGGAGAAATCAATATTTTACCAATTTTCATTAAGGAGTGCAACTGTTCCTCCAGGTTTTTGAAAAAAATGAAAAACAACGTAGAAGATTAGTACAAAAATATGAAAAAAATTGGAAGGATAACCTGAAAAAGGAATTGAATTTGGACAGTCTATAAAATAACCCATATCACAACCTAAGAAAAGATCATTCAATAATAACAATAGTTCCTTAATTGTATATAAGTTTATTTGTGTTTGTCTAAAAACGCTATGATAATAAAATTTAAAGAAAATGTATAGTCCACAAAATAAATTGTGGAATGAAGTCTAAATAGATAAGACAATAAGCATAACAAAAGCATAATAACATTACTTGTTCACTTCATTAAGTTACTGAACATAAAAGTTGACTACTTTCAAGCATCAAACAAAATAAACATCCTTAAAGAAAACAAGAGAAGGGGGACCTTTTCAATAAGATTCAAAAAATTATTGCCCTTTAAAGTGTGTATTCAAAAATAGGCTATTAGATTAATCATTCTTTGTAGTGTTCACATTATCATCAAGTGTGAAATCTTGTAATTGAACATTAAACTCATAGAAATTGAAAAGTAAAAAATTAAGAAGTTTGAGTAAAATAATAAAGAAAAAATGAAGAAGCATGACTTTCATATATAAGAAGCTATAGAAAGATTTACTCACTTAATGACATTGTCTATTAAATATTTTAAATACTTTCTTGTAAATCATAATTTTTATCATACTCAATGGTTGTTTATCCTTGTTCAGAATAAGAAACTTAAGGTCTTTCTTGAATTTAACTCTAGAAATAGCTACATAAAGTTGACCATGATTGAAAACTAGCTTTGAAAGATAAATAATGATAATTGAAAGTGATTATCCTTAAATTTTGTTAATTATCATGTAATAAGATATTAAAATAGGGAATTGTCTTCGTTGCAATTTAAAAGACATTCTGAAGTTTGATGTACTCATATTCATTTGACATAGGAAAACTTGTCTTAAATTTCCACCAAAAATGACCTTAGCCCTAATAACATGACTACCCAAGTGTGTAACAATTATTCGACTGTCATTGCATAATCCAACAAATTGATCTAGATTTCTAAGAAGCATAATTGGACTTCCTATTTTCAATGAAAAATTATGATTAGGAAAATCATAATTTTTTAAATCTTTCAACATGGATGAGTGATATATTGAGAAGACAAATCAAAATGTTGACCATCATTACAAACATTTTGAACTTAAATGTTTGTTCTTCTTTAGGAAGTTTACTCAATATGAAAGTATTTACTTCTTCCACAATATCTAGAGTAGAGGCAAGGATAACTCTATCCTTCAAGTAATTTGGATCAGCAAAGTGTTGTTCAAATGTTGGATATGTAGTGGCAAAAATAGCATTAAAAGGCTCAAATAGTCTTGCAAGTATAGATCTTAAGGTATTTCAATCTCTACTTCACCATCATTAACTTCTATTATCTTTCCATCTCCTATCTTTAGCATCCACTCTAGAAATTTGCTTACCTCATTAACATTATTTTCAAAACAATTCATTTACAATCTCAAATTTTGACTCCATGTCAAAACTCAACAAAATGACCATAGGTATTACAAATTAACAATTGCAAAGACAATATCTGACCAATTACCAACAATGATCGTGGGTAAAATTTATCTAAAATTACCTCCTAACACTACACATTTTTCATCAAATGGAAGGTCTAACAATTCTTGGTTAACTCTCTGCAAAAGCTCTCTAAAAATCCTATCAAATGCTTTAAAGCAATGTTTTTTTACCATATATGCTTCATCCCATATTATAAGACTTGTTTTTATAATCAATTCAACAAGCAGATATCCTTGTTTGATATTGCATGTTGAATCTTTTGCTATTGCAATTGGAATAGAAAACCTAGAATGAATTGTTCTACAAAACAAAAGAAGTAATTGTGATTCCACTTAATGCAACATAAAGTACAATTTTTTTCCTTAGATCTAAGGAAAGCTATAAGGGTTCTCCAGAGAAAAGTTTAGTCTATATCATCATGTCCATTAACAAAGAAAAACCCACCTTACAAAATTAAAGGAAAAAGTCATCAGTGGTAAGAAAATAAGATTAACAAATTAATACCAAACATTAACGGATATATGATGTTTGTAAGAAATAAATTATCATTATTGTAAGAGTTATAAATATACTATGCAAATGCATAAACTCAATTGAAGTATAAATTTTGTTTATGCATATGAAGTATAGGTTAAATATGTGAAAAATTAGACCTAAGTAGATTGATTATTAAATGTTGACTAAATTAATGTAAATGAAAACATGACATTAAATTATTCATAAGAAAAGGAGAACCTTGATTTCCTTCAACAACACAAATAATATTAAGTTGTTTTGTCAAAAACTTAAGTTGTTTAGCTATGAGTGTATTGTCGATAGATGAATAGAAATCAAACTCGAGTTGAGGCATTAATGGAAAATCCTTTAAGTATTTTCCACTATTCATTTTTTCAATCTCAAATAAACCTAAATTTTTAATATGTTCCTTGTAAAATGAAGATATGCAAAATTATTAACAATAATTGTAAAAAAAAAATTGGAAGATAATTGAATTAAATGTATATTAAAAAAGAAAAAATAAATAGGATAGGGATTATATTACCATGACGTTGAAGAATTCTTCTTTGATGGTAAACCATATCTTAATATAGGTAACTCCATGTTTGTTTCCAAACATATTTAGGTTTACTCAAAGAATATGAAAGTAAAATGGTAACGAGGGATCTCAATATATGACTAGTTCTCCATAATGATGCTTCTTTGATTGCATAAATAAACTCTCAATCATCATCAAGAAGTCCTGATTTATAGAAAGCATCTCTAAAAGAAGGATACTTAATTCCATTAACACTTCAAATCTCACCATAAGTTGTTGGTCCTCTAACTCTAAGAAGCAAGATTAAAAGATAAAAACAATTTCCCAGCTGATGGTTGAACATAAAACAATCTACCTATAGTATTTCCCTTTTAGCATAGGTCCCAAGTAGACAATTTAGATTTGTAAACAAACTTTGAAGGGAATTCAGTATGTGTAAGGCATTTTGCTTCAAGATATGTCTTGTTTGCTTTTATCCAAGCACAAAACATTGAGGTCTTGTCGGAATTCATTTCCAAAATAGTTTGCAAGTCATCTTCACCTTGGAAAATTATAGTTTGTTTACCAAGAAGGTGAAACTTAAGTCTCTCAACTGCTGGTTTTTTGTAGTTGATATCAAAAGAAAAACAAAACTCCTCCATACAATCTCACATGGAGAAATATATCGACAATCATAATAACATTAATTTCATTGATTTCTTCATGTGAATCATTATCCTTAAATTATTGATACAATGCTACAATTACATTAACCTTTCAACATTGGTATGAAATTGATATTTAAATAACTTTAGATTGTACAACACAATGTATTAATTGTCAAGGTAAACGTTACCTTTTTCAATAAAATGGTCATTACCTCTCCTTCTATACATTGGATAACCATCTTCATTAACCTTAATGAAAGATGAGTTCTTCAAGATAAAATTTAAGACAATAACCACCTATCATACAAAGAGATTTTTGTTTGTTGTTCTGCATGGACCATGTATCATGTACTATTTAACAATCTCATATAGTTTTAAATTATAGATTAAGTCAAGAACTTGAGGAAGATATGTTTTGTTGTATTTTTTTTCCTTCTTTTATTAATTAGGCGATAATGAATTGCTAAAAATACTAACCCACACATGAAATTAAATGGGGAAAATTCTGTTTTCACTCATACAGTTTATAATTATTTTATAATGGATAACTTTATTCTTACAATATTTTTAATAATATTTTTTTTACAATTAAAAAAGAGAGATAAGAGAATAGTGAGAAACATAGGATCAGATCATTAGTGTGATAGCAAAATGTAAGGAGAAAAATTAGTTAAAAAAGAAGTGTTGAAAAAATGTATACAAGAATAACATTACTCTTTAATAATTAAAGACAAAAGTATGAAAAATAAATAAATAAATGAGACCAAAGAGAGAGATAAAGAAAAAAAATACGAAAAAAATAACTCGTTAAAATAGAAAGCTTTCTAATAAATCCAATTGACAAATGTTTTAAAATCCTACTTAAAAAATTAATAAATAAAAATGATTAAATTATGGTATATGTAAATTTTTTCTATAAATATTTTTCAATCTTAACCATACTCATGAACATTTATCTCTCTTGCGCGACGAAGTGTGATTATTACTAGAATACCAGTAAATGGCTTGTCCACTAACTGTTAGTTAATTAAGTAAAGTTGCAAAAAAAATAAAAATAAAAATACATACATACATACATGTTCAGAGAAGTCAAGTATTGTGGGACTTTCGTATGAATAATATTTTGCACTTGATTTGAATATAAAGTTAAAAACCAAACAATTTAACAAAAGCTCAACCGAATTGTCGGCATTTTCCTGGTAAACCATACTATTTCACGTAAACTAAGTCTATATATGCAAAGCAAACTAAAACAAGGAGCCCCATCTTGTGCTTACACAGAAATAGCTATCTACGAAGCAAAACGAAGCTTTATTTAATGATGGATCTAAAACAATTTTTGCCTTCACGTTCATCTTTCTTTAATTTTACTTTCCTACTCATCTTTTTCAGTTCTCATTCAACATCGAAAAATAACCTTGTTCAGGATACTGACAAGGGTCCACGTAGTAGAATCATATTGCATTGTTCCACTAATATGTATGCGAAAAATCCTCCTATACAAATTCACACACACACACACAAAAAAAAAAAAAAAAAAAACAAAGTCTTCCTAAATGATTTCACCTCTCAAACTCTCTCTCCCATGCGTATGTACTCTAAAAACCTCTATATATATCGTTATAGTACATGTTAGTATAATACACTCTACTATGAGTGTCTATCAACACTTTATACTAACAGGAATGCTTATTTGTATAATATATCATACTATTTATATAAATTTATAATATTTATACTAATAATTTAATTTTTTTAAAAAAAGTATACTGTCGGAGGCTAATCCAATACTAAATCATTTATAAATGACAACTTTTAGTGATATGAAATGACACAATATGCATTATCTTTTCCAAAAAAAAAAAGCTTAACAATATTTATATTTGCGTGTTAAACATAGTTTCGTGTAATTATTGAATATGTTATAATTCGAATTTCAATCCACACACACAAACAGATCTTGAGAGAGAGAGGACTGGGGAGGGGAGGGGAGAAGGAGGGAGAGAAGATCGATTGACATCTTCATCCTCAAGCTATACCCTAATTAAGTGAAGAGAAAAAATAATGAAAGAAAAAAAGTGACAAAGTAATATATATATATATATATACACACACACGAAAAGGACAAATTATATTGGTACAATATACTTAATTATTATCATAGAATAAAATTTAATTAAATAATTTTACCTTAAATTTTATCATTAAATTAAAAGTCATGAATTATATCTTCAAATTTTCATATTAACTCATAACTATTTGATATTCCATCATATATTTCAAAATTTAAATAATATATATATATATATATTTAAAATGTACAAAACATATAAATATTTAATTGTTTTTTATTGTTGTTTATATTTTTACAAAAATTAATACAAATAATTAAAATAATATATTATTATAATTCAATGGTTTATTCATAAAATTTATATTAATTCTATGTTAAATCATTGATAATGTAACAGTTAAGATATATTATAGGAGTTGAACTCGAGTATTAGAACATTTTATAATAAGTATTATTTAATTAAGTTGTCTATTAATAAAATATTATTTTAATATTTTATTTATGATTTTGAATTACATAAAATTAGAGAGAATTAGATATTTATGAATTAAAAAATTAATTAATAAAAAATTTTATTAAAGAAAAATTAATTGTACTGCTTAAAATTAAGATAATATAAAATAATTTTTTTATATAAAGAACATTAGAGATGTTTTTAAAAAATTTACAACAACTTATACATATTTACTTAACTAATTTAACTAGACTCCTTTGATTAAAACTGTTTGTATAATAAAATTTATATTATCAATCAAATTATTATTGACAATTTGATATTGTATAATAGTATAAAAATTCATGCATATATTATAATCCTAATATTTATGTTATTTTTATAATAAATTTATTTTATTTTTATTTTTGTTTGAATTTAATTATCAATAGAGAAAAAAAAACATATATATTAATTGTGTAAAACAATTTTACACTATCATTCAAGTATAATTTATCATATTTGATAAATTTATTAATTTTTATAATATTTATCTTAAAAATTATACTAATTATTATTTATAATTAAATAATAATATAAAACTATTTTATGTCATCAAAAATACATGATGATTAAACTCGTATTAGTATTACAACGAGAATTCATTATATATGTAGCAATTAAATAACAAATCACTGATAAAAAAAAGTTATTAAATAAATAATATAAAAATTGAGATTTGATTCCTCCAATTTAAGAGAGTGTATTTTAGAGAATAAAATGTAATTATAATTATTAATTAGAAAATTAATGATTAAAAATTATAATAAAATCAAATAAATATTTAATAAAATATAAAATTAATAATAATCTCAATTACTGATTTATTAATTCAAATTTATTATTACGTTTTATTCTCTAAAATACATTTTTCTCATTGTAGAGAGTCAAATCCGAAAAATTACACAATAATTAATATCTCATTAAAATAAGCTTGCAAAGGATAAACTTCTTTTCTATCACGTGTTAACCTAACATGTTTGACATCCAGCTGGCTGGTCCCATTTTGATATTTCAAAAAAAGAAAAACCAAAAGTGACATTTGAATTTTATTTTGGAAGTCTTTTTATGACATTTGTTAAGAAAATAAATAATAAAAAATAATAATTTAAAATAAGTATTTCTAGATTTTTATTAGAATAAAATACAATTTAGTATTAAAAAATGTGTAAACTGATATAAAGAGCATGGTATAAATATTTTTCCATTATTTACTGCAAACAATTTGCAGACTTTTTTCTTCGTTTCTTCTCTTTCAATTAAAACACTTGCGCAATCTGACTCTTAATTATAGTAATACTTTGTTTCGATGCAAAAGAATAATAAAAAATATCAAAACTAGTGTGTAAAATACGCACTCAATGACTCAAATGATATAAGAAAGAGAATAATGAAAATATTTAATATTTTTAAAATATTAATAAAATATATTTTTAATCTCTTATTTTATTTATATTTTAATTTTTAGTTTTTTATAAAAAAATTATTATTTTTAATCTCTCATAAATTACTGTATTTTATTTTTAGTATATGACATTAATTTTAATTATTAACTGGTAACGTAGTCAGCATAATTGTATTTAAAAAAATTATTTAAATTTTTATGTATTATAAATTTTCTATCATACTAAAATCGTTATAAATGTCAAAAAATTAAAACTTCAAACATTAAATTTTTTAAAATTATCATAAATGTTACAAAAATAAATATTTAAACTTCCATAAAATTTATAATAGTTAAAAATTT